>JAKUCV010007327.1:0-15082 GCA_028386065.3 Turnera subulata
TGTTCTTATGTAATATCGGAACCAAAAATTATACATAGATTATATAGTTAGTTTCAATATATTCTACATATCAACTGGAATATATACAATAAAAAGAGGCCGTGCGTTGTATATATTCAACATAAATAGGGTTACAGTAGACAGTCTATAAGAAGGATTTAAGGCTGTATATATTCAACATAAATAGGGTTACAGTAGACAGTCTATAAGAAGGATTTAAGGCTTTATTCTTCCAGTCCTCTGCAGCACCTAGTTCTTCCCCATATATTTTGGTCTTTATCTTCTAAACTGTTCTAGAAAAACTATATTGATGGTGTTGGTTGCATAATAAAAGAAAAAAGGAAAGGCAATATTGGTAAATGTTAATAATTACGTGAACCTGGTTTTGTTTTTTTATTTTTTGAAAATGGCTCCAAGCGGATCATGAAGGAGAGTTGTTTTGCTTGTAGGTTTACTTGTTGTAGGTTCTTCAGATTTTTCTTGTAGCTCGTGGTTAATGGCAAAGACACTAACAGCCTTTAGCATTGGAGTTGTTAGATAATCATTTTGAGCACTCACCCTGACTTGGAAAATGTTTTGTTTGTTGAGAATCTTGCCAAATATTGGATGCATCTCATTGCGCTTAGTTTTTGTAGCATAAGCTATTTGTGATGCGGGTATGGTAAGCATTTTTTCCACAATGGTGCCAAAGATTAGTATATCAGCTATACCGGTTTCATCTTGAATTGAAGTTTTAAGGCGATACCTGTATGAGAGTAGATATTTATAAAACTGATATGCATGTTAAATAATAATTTCTTACTGAAATATAAGATTCTTGAAGGAAACATTTTATCATGGTATTGGTTTTTTTTTGAGTTCACTGCACCGATCGCACCATATGTTGATGTTATAATCATTTATGCCACTGTGGCATTCCGGACAAGAGTTGTACCAATCTTGCCATGTTTGCAAATATGGTGGACAGTACACCCTCTGATCTATCTCTTGTATAACATGTTTTTTATTCATGCATAGAATTTATATATTTCACCTTGTACAACCATATACTGCCAGTTGTCTTTATGTCTGTCAAAATATAGAGCATCCTGGAATTTTTATGCCATGATTAGTGTCATATTTTACCAAGATGTTATCTGGATTAAAGACAGATGGCATACGTTTACATGTGTTCTTATAATGTCCACAAACACCCAAAAAAAGATCAGCATTATTTTTTCTATAAAGTTGTGGCTGTCATGTTGTAGATTTATTAGCTCCACATTTCATTACATGTTCTTATAAAGTCCAGAAACACAAAAATAATTAGTATTATTTTTTTCCTTTAATGTCGTTAAGTATAAAAATGGTGGCTGTCACGTTGTAGATTTAAATTTTATACGGTAAAAACTGCATTTATACTAACTAGCCCACTTCCCGTGGGTTCCACGGGTTTGCTTATTAATTAATTTATTTTAAAAAGTAAATTTTTAATTATTATTTCTAGATATTTGTTATGTAATATTAAAAACTTTTGCACATAATTTGTTTCTAAATTATACATTTTTATTATTTTTTTCATTTTTTCATATAGATCTGGAAAATAAATAAAAATTGATAAAATAAAAATTAGAATATAAATCAGAAAAATAAAATCAATTAAATAATAATAATATAAATAATAACTATTTTTCAAACTTAAACATGCATTATTGGCCCCTAAAACAAAAAAAAAAACATACTAAACAACAGAAGAAAAAGTAAAAAGAATTAATTAATAATAACCAAAAAGATAAATAAATATAGGAGAGTAATTTTTGAAACATAAATCAGAAAAATATATATAAAATATTATTATAAAAAATAAAACAGTAAAATATAATATAGATAAGAAAAATAAATTCTTAATAACCTATTTAATAATAATATAAATAATAATTAATTTTGCAAAGTTAAGCATGGATCGTTGAGTCAAAAACAAAAAAAAATTAAACAATAGAAGTAAAAATAAAAAATAATTAATGAATGATAACAAAAAGGTAAAAAAATTAAGAGACTAATCAGGAAAATAAATCAAAAAATATTATTATACAGAAAAAAGTTAAATTACAAAATAGAATATAAATCAGAAAATGAAAAAAACAAACTATTTATTAATCATATAAATAATACATCAGTGAGCCCCAAAACAAAAAATATATATTAAACAATAAAAGAAAAAATTAAAATAATGAATTAATAATAAACAAAACATGAAAAATAAGAGAATAATTTCTAAAAATAAAAATCAAGAAAAAAATTTTAAAAACTATTATTATGAAGAAAGAAAATTAAAATAGAAAATACAAATAAATTAGAAAAATAAACAAAATAAAATAATCAATAATAATATAAATAATAAATAATTTTATAAATTTATACCGGCATCATTTGTTGATCCATGCTTGGGCCTACATAATTGACCCTTAAAAAAAATAGTAGGCACAAAATAAAAAATTATAAGAATTAATTAATAATAAACAAAAAAATAAAAAAAAACATAAAATGAGTAATTTCTAAAATAGAAATCATAAAAATAAATAGAAAAATCTATTATTATGAAGAAAAACTTTAATACAAAAAATAGAATACAAATCATAAAATAGATAAAAAATATTTAATAATATGATAAATAGAAATTAATTTTATAAATTTAAACATGAATAATTGATTCCTAAAATAAAAAATAACAGAAAAAATAATTAGTAAAATATAAAATGATAAAAAAATATAAAACATAAAAAAGACCACTAAAAAATATTATATAAAATAATAATATAAAGAACAATTAATTTTTGAAATGAAAAATTAAAAAATTAAAAGATATGAAAAATTAAACATACCTTTGAATTAATTAAACTCATATCTAGACTAATAAGGAGATTCTATAATTTTGTATTCAAAGGATTCCCACAGTCTCGAAATTCTAACTTGAATTTTTCCTAAATCATTATCAGGAGCCAATTCATCCAAAGCTTTAATATATATTTTCCTGCACAAACAAAAAAATATAAAAATGATTAAAATAGATTGGGAAATAAAAAGAATATCAAAAATAGGATGCTTAATTTTGAGAAACAAAATAAATTTAATATTATATCAACATTCGTATAGCTTAATTAGAGAGAATGAGCGAATGATAGAGAAACTGTATCACACACAGGCAGAGATTGTATCTAGACCTTGTGTAGTGCAAAAACAAAACAAAGAAGGAGTGAAAAAAATGAATGAATGATAATGAAACTGTATCACATATAAAGACTGTTTTTTCACATACACAAACAGAGACTGTATCTGTATTTAAAGAGAGATGATGAAATTTTTGTAGAGATATACGAAAAACACAGAGACTGTATCTGTATTTAAAGAGAGATGATGAAATTTTTGAAAAATATGATTAAAGGTTAGTTTTTAATACCAATATTATCTTATCAGTTGTAAAGTTTATCAATAAAAATAATATAATTCTTAGAGTAAATCACATAATATATATAAAACAATACAATGACGATGACTTTTGTTTTTAAATCAATGACATAACTTATCAGCTTTTTCTAGATAAGAGTTTAATTCTTATCAGGATTTTCTTATAAGAGTTTAATTATTATCAGGATATAATTGATAAGTTTTTGTTTTTTTAATATTGAATTTCAGCTTTTAGCTTGAATCGTATGAGGATATAACATATAAGCTTTTCTGATGGGAGTTTAATTACTCTGGGATAATTATGTTTGTCATTATAACCAATCAAACTACACCTACAATCCTCCACATGGCAATAAAAGAAGACCCCAAAACCTCCACATAGCAATAAAGCAAGACCTTAAAAATCCTATGTGTCAAAACCTGGTGAGGGATACAACTTTAAATATATATAATAGATTGGAAATCATATTTTATTAATTTAAGAAACAATATAATTTTTGTTTTACATATATATGGCTCACGTGGAGAGGAAGAAGCCAACTTAAATACTTTAGAGAATTTTTAGTTAAGTTGTAAGTATTAGAAGATAAATTGTAAGAAAGAGTCCTCAAACAAAAAGAGTCTTCAAACAATCCCTCCGTGATGAGATCATGTGTTCAAAATCTGTCATACATGTGTTCAAAAATTGAATTTTAGTAATTAATTCATGTCTAATTAATTACAATTGAATTTTAGTAAGTATGGCATACATGTGTTCAAAATCTAGAACTTAGTAAAATAATTTTTTGGATTAAAGCGTTTTTTGGTCCTTGTGTAAGGCCTCAAAGTTGGAATTCATCCTTGTGTAGGATTTTGGCCACTTTTCATCCCTCTGTTCACCCCCTTTGGCGTGTTTTGATCCCTCTGGCCGGAATCCGGCGAAATTTGCTGATGTGGCAAATTTTCCGGTGCCACATCAGCTTTGTATGTCCCACATGTAGGGTTTAACCCAAAACCGACCCAGTTTCACCCGGCCCATTTCTTCTATTCGATTGATCCGGTTAGCAAATTTCAAATTTACAAAAATATTTATGCCCCATATTTTTTTGATTTTTTGTGCTTTTTTTGGGCAATAACTTTTTAATTTAAAATACCCAAACCGTAATTCTTACTCTTAAATTAATTTTTCTTGGAAAATTAACTTTTAACATATCCAAAGGTACATCTGATTTCTTTTCTAAATATAACTCCTTTGACACATCCAAATTTTTTTTATGATCGAATATTAAAATGAAAAATTAACCAAAATCCTAGTTTCCTCTCCAATTTTCTCTTCACCTTTTCTTCAATAACATTTTTCTTAAAAAAAAAAGAAAATAAAAAATATAGAGTCTGGTAACCATATCTGCCACCAAAGAAAGAAGGAAAAAAAGAAAAAAAAAACAACAAAAGCAAAACCACCGAAGACGCATCCAAACGATGTCGTGCACCTCATCATCTTCCCTTCACTGCCGAACCACCTCACCGCCGAACCAGCTCCATCGAAGCCATCACCACCATGCACGCCGCCACCTCTACAACCACCTTCCTCTCGCTGCAGCAGCCTGTTGAACAGACGGGAACAAAATCCACAGGGGGGAAGGCGCGTGGCGATTCGCTGCAGAGGACAACGAAACCCACGCCTTGGTTTGCACAACGCAGCTCAAATCCCAGGCTCGATCTTGCAGAGTACCAGCATCATCCTGGCGACGGAGGCGTGGCGCTGGACAGAGGTGGCTGTGGGCATCGTGAGAGAGATTACAGCGAGCAGGAGACCAACCCGATTTTCTCGCTTCGGCCACAGTCCGGAAACACCATCATCAGTCCTACAATCCCTCCTCTCAATTCTTGTCTCCTAATCAAAGTGGCCATCGCCGTCAACAATTACCACTCACTAAATGCTAATTTTAGTTTAGTCTTGAGAACAAATCCAAACCAATTGAGGCTTGCTCAAGTTTGTGTCACCGATTGTTTGAGGATAGATAGATTGTAATATTTCTTTTTTTTTTGAATTCTTGGGGTTTTGTTGATGTGTTGTGGCGAAACTTGAACCCGCCATGGTTTGGGTTGCTGATGATGTCCTGTGATGTTGGATTGGTCGTGGCTTGGTGAGTTAGGGTATGATGATGTCTCTTAGCTGGCGAATTTGGATTTGGTTGCAGAGTTTGTGGTTGGACGTGGTTGTGTTGTTGGCAGCGAGAGCAGGTTGTTCTTTGGGCGTCTTGTGTCTTGGTGGTGTCTATGTTCTAGCAGGTTTTGGATTTAGGCACCCATGGAGGTTTCAGGGTAACGTGTTGGTGGTGGTTTTGCCGACGACGATGTTGGTTGAACAGTGACTATTGCTAGCCGGAGTGGACTGCTTGGTGTTTGTATTACGGCAGTGATGTTGGTGTTTGTGAGTGGTGGTTGAGATTAATAAAAGATAATTAAATTTAGATTAATAATAACGCATACCATTAATAAAAATAATTTGTATTATGTTTTATTATTTTAGGTTTATATGTGTTTATTATTCAAATTATCGTGAAAATACATTTTATAATTAAAAACAAATTACATAATAAGCTGTAATTTGGGTTCTGGGTCGATTGGGTAGAAGAAACGGGTCGGGTGAAGCTGGTTTGGTTTTGTGTTAACCCTGATATGTGGGTCCCACTAGCATGATGTGGCATCGGAAAAGTTTGCCACATCAGCAATTTTCACCGGATTTCAGCCGGAAGATCGAAATAGACCAAAACGGGTGAACAGAGGGATGAAAAAAGGCCAAAATCCTACACGAGGATGAATTCTAACTTTGAGGCCTTACATAGGAACCAAAAAATGCTTTAATCCATAATTTTTTTAAGTAATGGGTATGGGAAAATAATGTTATAATATATCAGTTTAATCTCTACAGCAAATTAATATGTATATTTTTTCCTCTCTGATTATGTCATTTTTTTTGTTTATTATTTAAATATGAATACATGTCATCAATTTTTGCCTAATCTAAATTATATTAGAAGTTATCATTTTAAACCAACACGCTAACAGCTTCCCTTTTTTTAGTTGGAAAATCCTATTATATTTTGTTTACAATTAACTTGTTAAATTACTTGCTTCAGTACAATTTCTTTAAACGGTTATATCCCCACATTTTTGTTTCCCTAGTGACTTAATTACTTTTATTATACTGCAGTCATAATGAATGTGGACATGTAGAATTTATTGAACTACCCATGTACAAAAATATTAATATTTTTTTTAGTTTCCATCATCAAATAATTCTATTGATAGCATTTTCCAAGTATGTATAAAAAAATTCAACATAGTTTTAATAACAACACTTAATTTTTTTATATATTTTTTTATTTGCAAACATCTGTATTTGTTCAAAATAAAAATAATTTGGGTCTTACAAAAGAAATGGATAAAAATTTGATATACCTAATTACTGGGACAAATTGTAATTGCCTAAGATAGTGTAAAATTTAAACTTTTCATGTATGAGGAATTTTGGTATGTAAAATTGTAATAAAAAACCTTAATATTTCTTTTGCATCTTCAATTACCAAATAATTCTATCTATAAAATCTGCCAAATCACCCTATAATTCTAATATAATTCTTATAAAAACAACTAAATTTTACTGTAATTCTCTTTTGCGTAATTACAATAATTTTGAGTATTACATAGACAACAAATGAAAAGATAATTTCCCTAACTACTAAACAAATAAAATTTTACCTACCTTACAAAAATCGCATATTAATTAAATTTTGTGTAAAATTGTAAAATTTAAACTTTTCATGTATGAGGAATTTTGGTATGTAATTGTAATAAAAAAATCTTAATATTTTTTTTACCTTCTGTTACCAAATAATTCTATCTATAAAATCTGTCAAATCATCCTATAATTCTAATAACAACAACTAAATTTTACGTTAGTATTTTTAACTCTCTTTTACGTAGCTAGAATAATCTTGAATATTACATAGACAACAAATGAAAAAATAATTTCCCTAACTACTAAACAAATAAAATTGTACCTACCCCACATATATCGAATTAAATTATCTTCAGTTCTCGCATATTAATTAAATTTTGTGTAAAATTTTATTTATAAGCAATCCCTAAAATAGCTACTAAATGAATAAAATGCTAATTATAAAAAATATACCAAATAAAATGATTTTTTCTATCTAGTTCTTCTACGTTGATTAAAATTTATGCCAAAATCTACTTGTAGGCAATCCCAAAAGCAAGTAAATATCCAGAAGAAAAAAAACACATGAATTTAAAACATAAATAACCTTATTAAAATATTCTAAAAAGAAATAAATTTAATTATAAATTGTAAATTATATATCAATATTAAAGCTCTGTTCACAATGTAACTATTTTTTATTGAAAAAACATTTTTAATACAACACATAACCCCAGTATAACATGAAAATACTACTTGCAAGTTTAATGAACCAAAAGAAATCCATTACAGTTATGCTCAACTGTAACAAAAAGTAAATTTCTCATTATTACAACAGTTAACCACATACAAAAAATATACTTGTACATTTACATATCTAAAACCCTGATTGTACTAATTTTTTCCAATTGTGCAGAAAGTGTGAAAACTTGTTTAGCAAGATGTCGATTGTGCATCATCACAGCTGAACACATATCCTGCAGTTCATCTATTTTTCTCTTCAAATTCTGTACCATAATTGTGATCTCTGTACGTTTCCGGACATGCAAATATGACACTCATATGCAATAAAATGCGCAGCAGAAAACCGGAAACACATGGATGATCCAAGTGAAAGTAACTAAACCGAATAACAATTTTTGCGTACCTGAATCGGTTGAGATCTTTCACCCAACTGTTGTGCCGAATCAACTAGAGCCGGACAGAAATCCCGCCCCTCTACAGTATCCACACGAACCATTAATGACTAGCCGGGAAACATCTCACGATCTCCAACCCGAGCACTCCCGAACCGTGGTGCTAGCTACGGATTTCCGGGAGCTATGTGGTGTTTCTTTCTTTCTCAAAGAATGGGTGTGTGTGTATGTGTTCTTGCCTAGTCTGAAAACTCAGAATTCAGAATGCAAGAGAGAGAGAGTGTAATCATATTACTCAGCCCAATTAGTGCATAGATTAGATAGACAAGGGACCAACATAATGGCCAACATAATGGTCCACCATCAAACATGATTATGACCCCATTATCTTGTCTACCACTAAGCACTAATGGGATTACACATCACATGAAATCAGGTTTAGCTCAATAATTCTGACAATTATTGAACCAAACCAGCCCAAAATGACCCTGGTCCAACCACACCTGGTCGAACCATGGTTCAACCACCCGCTCGAATCAACAGTTCTGTGTGTGTGACCCTGTAGGCACTTGTAACGTTTGGCAATAATCGTAAAATCTCATTTTACAATTATAAGCAATGAGCGGCGTCTAGCAACACATCATTGCTACCCAAACGACAAGATCAGTACTGATTCATTATGCCTCGGAAACGTGTCATTATCCTTTCGTATCAAGATTAAACACGAGACATGGAAAACGTCAATCTCGTATATGTTTAATCTTAGTTTCTTGATCCCCGAGTTAACTGTATAAAACGGATACTAATGATATCACCATATCACATAATCCGAGCGTGGCCACGCATTTAACAGTTCAACTCTATCAAGAGGCCATCTGATAAGATACCCGTTATATGAGTTGGACGAATCCCATTTTGATCGATCAAAACCCATTACACATTACGTCATATACCCAATGATTACCCTTACGTCTACTCAGTTACGAGTGACTAGGAATAATATCAAAGTATACGACTCATATGTTGGGAACCTTGACAATCTCAGGTCCAAGGACAATACATATAAGAACCACTAATGACAATCATATAACGTTGGGTCGTTCCAGTCCACAAGTTCTCTAACTTGTACCCGTATGTAGAATTCATATCTCATATAATTCTCAACATACGCTAGTCTTAATTTATTATTACAACCCATCCATAATAATAATCGACTAGGGACATTTAAGAATATATCAAATATATTCTAGGGTTATAAATATGTGCAAGCGTTATCTCATAAACGTATTTATTGGAACAACCTTAATGTATATACATGACTATATACGATCATCCATTGATTGGCTTTTGGGCACATAACTAACAATCTCCCACTTGCACTAAAGCCAATCTTCCATGTATCTAATACCAATGGATGAAGCATGACCATCATGCTTCCGCTGTGTGAGAGGCTCAGTCAAAGGATCTGCTACATAGTTCTCAGAAGGAACTTTGTACAGCCCCAGTTGTAGAGTCGAAAACTGTTTCTTGCTTGGAACTCTTCCAGCAAACAGCACCAACTCCATGACAAAACACATAACCTGACTGCAATCTAAAGTCATCCCTGTCGGTTTGGAAGCTAGCATCTGTGTAACACTTACAGCAAGCTCACCAACGCTTCCGTAGACAAGGAATGCATCCTTAGTCCTTCTCAAGTACTTAAAGATGTTCTTAACCGCTGTCCAGTGACTCTCACTGGGATCAGATTGATATCTGCTTGTGACACTCAAAGTATAAGCGACATCTGGTCGAGTACATAGCATGGCATACATAATAGATCCTATTGTAGAAGCATAAGGAATCTTACTCATCCGCTCTCTCTCCTTAGATGTACTAGGACATTGATTCTTTGAGAGAGATACGCCATATGACATGGGCAAGAAACCTTTCTTGGAATCTTGCATGCTAAACCTCTTTAGCACCCTGTCAATATATGTACTTTGACTTAGCCCAAGAAGCCTTTTGGATCTATCTCTATAGATCTTTATACCTAGCACGTAGGCAGCTTCTCCTAAGTCCTTCATTGAGAAATTCTTTCCTAACCAAGTCTTTATAGACTGTAGTGTTGGAATATCATTCCCGATGAGTAGAATGTCATCAACATACAACAACAAGAAAACAATAGTGCTCCCACTAACCTTCTTGTAAACACATGGCTCATCTTCATTTTTAATGAAATCAAACTCTTTGATTACTTCATTAAAACGAAGATTCCAACTCCTTGAAGCCTGCATTAATCCATAAATGGACCTCTGCAACTTGCATACCATATTAGCATTCTTTGGATCGACAAAACCTTCAGGTTGTGTCGTGTACACGTCCTCTAAAAGATTTCCGTTAAGGAAATCGGTTTTAACATCCATTTGCCATATCTCATAATCATGGTATGCTGTTATAGCCAATAGAATCCGGATGGATTTAACCATGGCAACTGGTGAGAAAGTTTCATCATAGTCAATACCATGAACTAGTTTGGAACCTTTTGCAACCAATCGCCCTTTAAAGGTAATCACATTACCATCCATGTCGGTCTTTTTCTTAAAGACCCATTTGCACCCTATAGGTTTTACTCCTTCAGGTGGATCAACCAAGGTCCATACCTTGTTTTCATACATGGATTCCATCTCCGAATTCATGGCTTCTAGCCACTTCTTAGAGTCTGGACCCGTAATGGCCTGCTGATAGGAAATGGGCTCATCCTCATCTATGAGCATCACGTCTCCAGTATGAGTCATAAGAAATCCATATCTCTCAGGCTCATGCCGAATCCTATCCGACCTACGTGGTCCATGTGTTACAGGTACAAGACTTTCATCCACAACATCTTGTGGTTCCTGTCCCTGTTCTTTCTCAGCCTCTATACCTCGAACTTCTTCGAGTTCTATTTTTCTCCCACTGATCTTTCTAGAAATAAATTCTCTTTCTAGAAAAATAGCAGTCCGAGCAACAAACACTTTGTGCTCTGTGGGATTATAGAAATAATACCCTTTAGTTTCCTTAAGGTATCCTACAAAGAGGCACTTCTTGGATTTAGGGCCGAGTTTATCAGATGCTTCACGTCTCACGTAAGCTTCACAACCCCAAATCCTCATAAAAGACAAATTGGGACGCTTCCCAGTCCATATCACATATGGTGTCTTTTCAACCGATTTAGATGGAACATGGTTAAGTGTAAATGCAGCACTCAATAATGCATGTCCCCCAAAAAGAAGAAGGAAGGTCAGCTTGACTCATCATAGAACGAACCATGTCTAACAAAGTTCTATTCCTCCTTTCAGATACACATTTCACTGAGGTGTACCTGGTGCAGTAAGCTGTGATACTATACCACATTGCTTTAGATGATCAAAAAATTCTCGGTCTAAGTATTCACCTTCTCGATCTGATCGAAGCATTTTAATACTCTTACCGAGTTGATTCTGTACTTCATTCTTGAATTCTTTGAACTTTTCAAAAGATTCTGACTTGTGTTTCATTAGATACACATAGCCATATCTACTGTAATCATCAATAAATGTAATGAAGTACTGAAAACTATCTCTAGCCTGTGTAGACATAGGTCCGCATACATCAGAATGTATAAGACCTAATAAGTCTGAAGCTCTTTCACCTTTNATTTCACTGAGGTGTACCTGGTGCAGTAAGCTGTGATACTATACCACATTGCTTTAGATGATCAAAAAATTCTCGGTCTAAGTATTCACCTTCTCGATCTGATCGAAGCATTTTAATACTCTTACCGAGTTGATTCTGTACTTCATTCTTGAATTCTTTGAACTTTTCAAAAGATTCTGACTTGTGTTTCATTAGATACACATAGCCATATCTACTGTAATCATCAATAAATGTAATGAAGTACTGAAAACTATCTCTAGCCTGTGTAGACATAGGTCCGCATACATCAGAATGTATAAGACCTAATAAGTCTGAAGCTCTTTCACCTTTACCAGTAAAGGGAGCCTTCGTCATTTTGCCTAATAAACATGACTCACATGTCTTATATGATTCAAAATCAAATGAGTCTAAAAGTCCATCTTTATGGAATTTAGAAATACGAGTCTCGTCTATATGGCCTAAACAACAATGCCAAAGGTAGGTTTCATTAGAATCGTTCATTCTAACCTTCTTCGAATTAATGTTATAGATAGGTGTCTCTAGGTTTAGAACATACAAACCATTGCTTAAATATGCACCACCATAGTAAATATCATTGAAATAAATAGAACAACAATTGTTCTTTATTTTCAATGAAAAGCCTTTCTTGTCCATAAAAGACACAGAAATCAAATTTCTGCTTATGGTCGGTACATAATAATAATTGTCCAGTTCTAAGACCAAACCACTCGATAAGGATAGATAGTAAGTCCCTACGGCTAATGTGGCAATTCTTGCTCCATTTCGGACACGTAGGTCTATCTAACCCTTTACCAATCTCCTACTCTTTCTCAGTTCCTTCACATTTAAACAAATGTGAGAACCACATCCGGTATCTAATACCCATGATGCAGAGATAGAGATACTAGCCTTTATAACAAAATACCTGAAGCGGAAGTCTTACTTACTTTCTGTAATGCCCCGAATTTTCAGAATTTGATTTTGCTCGGAATTTTCGAAATTTTTATTCCAATTTTACCCTTGAGAAATTTCTGAATTTTTGAGCAAGGAAATAAATTATTTTTACCTTGGTTATATGGAATTTAGTTGATGGTATGACGGGTTCGGCTTTCGTTGGAGTTTAATCGGGTTTCGGGGTTGAGAATTAAGTTTTGAAGTAGTTTCCCCGAAACTACGTCGTTTTGGAACTGTTCAAAAAAAAAAAGTTGCTGGTCAACGGGGTGGGTTGACCGCACCAAACTAAACGACACGACGTCGTTTTGAGCTTGGTGGGTCAAAACCCTAGCAGGCCCTTATCTTTCCTCCTCTCCTTCTCTTTTCTTTTTTTCTATTTCTCTTCTTCTTCAACCCGCCGCCCCTCCCTTCTCTCACTCTCCTCTCGCTTTCTCTTTCTCTCTTCCTCTCTCGCCCCCACTTTTCTTCTTCCTTCCTCTAACACCCACAACCGCCGCTGCTACCTCCCTTTTTCCCTTTTGCCGCCGCCGTTTCGTTGGTGTCCGCGTCCTCGTCTGTTGGTGTTNACCTAATAAGTCTGAAGCTCTTTCACCTTTACCAGTAAAGGGAGCCTTCGTCATTTTGCCTAATAAACATGACTCACATGTCTCATATGATTCAAAATCAAATGAGTCTAAAAGTCCATCTTTATGGAATTTAGAAATACGAGTCTCGTCTATATGGCCTAAACAACAATGCCAAAGGTAGGTTTCATTAGAATCGTTCATTCTAACCTTCTTCGAATTAATGTTATAGATAGGTGTCTCTAGGTTTAGAACATACAAACCATTGCTTAAATATGCACCACCATAGTAAATATCATTGAAATAAATAGAACAACAATTGTTCTTTATTTTCAATGAAAAGCCTTTCTTGTCCATAAAAGACACAGAAATCAAATTCTTGCTTATGGTAGGTACATAATAATAATTGTCCAGTTCTAAGACCAAACCACTCGGTAAGGATAGATAGTAAGTCCCTACGGCTAATGTGGCAACTCTTGCTCCATTTCGGACACGTAGGTCTATCTAACCCTTTACCAATCTCCTACTCTTTCTCAGTTCCTTCACATTTAAACAAATGTGAGAACCACATCCGGTATCTAATACCCATGATGCAGAGATAGAGATACTAGCCTCTATAACAAAATACCTGAAGCGGAAGTCTTACTTACTTTCTGTAACGCCCCGAATTTTCAGAATTTGATTTTGCTCGGAATTTTCGAAATTTTTATTCCAATTTTACCCTTGAGGAATTTCTGAATTTTTGAGCAAGGAAATAAATTATTTTTACCTTGGTTATATGGAATTTAGTTGATGGTATGACGGGTTTGGCTTTCGTTGGAGTTTAATCGGGTTTCGGGGTTGAGAATTAAGTTTTGAAGTAGTTTCCCCGAAACTACGTCGTTTTGGAACTGTTCAAAAAAAAAAAAAGTTGCTGGTCAACGGGGTGGGTTGACCGCACCAAACTAAACGACACGATGTCGTTTTGAGCTTGGTGGGTCAAAACCCTAGCCGGCCCTTATCTTTCCTCCTCTCCTTCTCTTTTCTTTTTTTTTCTATTTCTCTTCTTCTTCAACCCGCCGCCCCTCCCTTCTCTCACTCTCCTCTCGCTTTCTCTTTCTCTCTTCCTCTCTCGCCCCCACTTTTCTTCTTCCTTCCTCTAACACCCACAACCGCCGCTGCTACCTCCCTTTTTCCCTTTTGCCGCCGCCGTTTCGTTGGTGTCCGCGTCCTCGTCTGTTGGTGTTACTCGGGGACGATCTGGGCCGGAGGAACTGAAGTAAACTCGGGGTCGTGGCGAGCCGTTGCACCTCCGTCGTCTTCTCTTCTCCTTCCTTTCAATCGCCGCCGCCGCCAAGTGTTGCAGAGAACCGAGACGAGCTCGACTCGCCGCCACCTGGGTTGTTGCAGGTTGTTGTTGTTGGTAATTGTCTTCGTGCGCGTGGATTGTGTGGGTGTGGTTCACTGCCGGTGTTGATTCTGGTGGTTGTCATGGACGGGTGAGTTTGTGGCTGCGGGTGAGTGTATTCCGGCAGTGAGGTGCCGTGTGTGTGCGTGAGTCCTGCCGGCAGAGGGTTGAGGTTCGGTCCCGGCAGTAAACTTCCGGGTAAGGGCCATCCTGTTCCTCTTCTTTTGTAATTCGTTTTTTT
>JAKUCV010007328.1:0-53267 GCA_028386065.3 Turnera subulata
AAAAAAAAAAAAAGAATCATTAGAACAGAAGCCAAGTTTTCTCCTTTCAAGATAGTATACAAGAATGGAAAGAAAACCCAAGTTTCCATTTCTCCTGGAGTGGAAGGAGAAGAAACAAAGACTATACTTTTGTTTAAAACTGAAAAAATTAATTAAGAAAAGAACCCACCTTCAGTTCTTCACTCCATCCCCTAAACAAGGGAAGTGACTGACTCACTGAGTGAGACTATAATGAGTGAAAGCACCAACTGGTGGTGGAGCAGAGGGCATTAAATAGGGAGTAGAGGGTAACAGAAATTACATGAGTAACATAGAGGCAAGCGAGTAATTTACTACTACTATACTAATCTCAAATTTCAAAGACAACCTCATATCATAAAAGAAAAAAAAAATTGTAGTAGTAAAACTATCTAGTACTAGTAGAACAAAGTAGGCATATATATACAGGTTTACTAACATGCTAATATATATAACCAACTCTTGTAGTGATGTTAAAGAGTATTTATTGCAGAGAAAGGACAAGAAAAGACATGGGATTTGCTGATGGCGGCGAGGATCAAAGGGTGAAACTACAGGAAAAGGAAAGGTCAGACTTTAGTTAGAAAGAGATATTGCAAGAGGCAAAGAGGAAGTGATTTAAAAGGATTTTCTTAGCATCAAAGAAAAAGAAAATCTTTTGGATTAAAAAGGAAGATGGTGGCAGACCCATTGCATTGAGGGTGAAAGAATTAATAGGGACTAAGAAGTTGATTTTTAAGCACCTAATGCTTCTTCTTTATTTTTTTCTAAAAAATGGACAGATATTATTACTTGATCAAGGTGACACCAAATATATTCAGAAAAAATGCAGAAGGAAAGTTGACAATTTTGAATAATTTGCTATTTTTTATGCGAAAATTATTTGCTAATTGAACAAATTTTCCTCGGGAAATCTTGTTAGATGTACTCAAAATGGGTAGTACAATCTTAATTATATAAAGGAACTGCCTTTATTAAAAGTTGTTTGTTTCTCTTGTTGTTCCTAATTGATTTCTTATGCATACTTTCTTACTAATTAAAATTATTTTTAGAATGAATTTTGAATGATCTATATATATTGAGGTCGATCTACGGGAAAAGGTTGCTCTGCCATCACTGTTACGGATATTTAATTGCTCCATACTTCGAGATGAAAAAGAACTTGGTTAAAGCATTTATCTTTGATATATGTATTGGGTGATTCCTTAATTTGGCTACTTTAATTCGAAAGTCAAAGTAATTAATAAATATAAAATTTTGATGTAGTTATTAACTAACTTAAAAGCTGAATTTGCTCGCATAAATGCGAGATCGAATAACATAACCGAATACCACCTTAAAGAATTTATTTAATAGCATTACACACGTAAGGTTAAAAGTATGTTGTGAACAATAAGACAAGTAAATTGGTTAAACTCAAACGGTAAAATTTGTCATTTAATGATATAATGGTTTTGACTGAATGAGTGCAGGCAACTTGTGTTGAATTTTCTTTTATAAATTTTGTGATAGCTAACTTAAAAGTTTATTTTACCCTCATAACACCACGATATCGCAAAACATAAGTGAATATAATACTAAAGATGTTATCTAATACTATCGTTAAAGTGTATGTCGAAGCAACTTTACAAGGTAAGGTAACAACTATACTATGCTATGAGTATGAGTAGTGAGATATGTGTTAATTAACTTAATGAAATTCTTCACATTAAACTGATTTTAAATCGTCCTTTATTGTATATCCATACTTTCCTGGCATATGAATCACCAAAAGTTGATAATACCATAACAAGTGTTCCATCACTTACTCTCATATCTCTCATCACCAAACTTTTGGAATAGCTGGGGTGAGGGAGCTGAACGAGTACTTGTTGGAGGAATTTGAGAATAGGAAAATGATACAATAACCACTGGGTGTCTAACACCTTTTATCATAATTAGTTTTATCATAATTAGGCCATACACATCGTAGTTTCTTTTTTTCAGACGTTCATATTAAGAATAGCTTCATAAGGACAATAAAGATGACATTGTAGAGCTTTTAAGACTAGAATACAGTAAGGTAGTGACATTTGAACAAGAACTTATTTGTAGAAATGTGGAAAATAAATATGTTTTAGATGTTTAGATTGTGTTTGGGTTTTTGTAAGGAGGTGGTGAAGAAGGAGCCGAAAGAATTTTCGATGGAGAACATTGGTTGAGAGTATGAAAATGACATAGTGACAACTTAGTATAGATCATTCACTCTAACACCTCTTATCCTTATTAGTACACATCATCTGTTGTAGATGTTTAGGTTGGTATTTAGGTTTTTGTGAGGAAGCGGTGGAGAAGGAGCCGAAAGAGTTATCGGTGGAAAATATTGAGAGTATGAAAATGACATAGTGACAACTGAGTATAGTTTATTCAATCTATCGCCTCTTATCCTTATTAGTACACATCATCTGTTGTAGATGTTTAGGTTCGTGTGTGAGCCTTTGTAAGGAGGTGGTGAAGAAGGGGCCGAAAGAGTTTTCGGTGGAGAGCATTAAGAGTAGGAAAATGACATAATGGCAATAGGGTGTACGATACAGTTCCTTTATTCCAACACCTCTTATCCTTATCAAACAGTACACATAATAGTTTTCTTTTCGTAGGTGTGTTAGTTCATGTTTGGGTTTAAATAAAGAGGTGGTGAAGAACAATCAAAAGAGTTTTTGGTGGGAATTCTGAGAGTAAGAAAATAACATAACAGCAACTAGGTACAGTTCATTTATTCTATTCTTATAAGCCGTATATATTATAGTTTTCTTTTTCTGACGTTTAATAAGGACACTACTGATGACATTGTAAAGCTTGTAAGACTATGACATAAGAATTTATTGGTAGTAATGATAACATTGTGGCAATCATCATAGCTTGAGCCACGACAATACTAATGACATAGTAGAGTTGTAGAGCTTCTAGGAGTCTTTATGAGTAGGAGAGACTAAAGAGAGTTTTCAATGGAGAATACCAAAAACCATTTAAGGGACACAACAAGAACTAGGTTGGGTTGCCAAACAGACCCTTAACTTTAATTTTAATTTTTAATATATATATTAATAAATGATTTGAGGATAACAGATTTATATATAACTTCTAAAAAAGAGCCAACATCAAATGTTTTATTTGGAAATTGCTAGTAAAACTTCTAACATAGTGGGATCTAACAAACTAAGAATAGAATTTAAATTGGTAGAGTGAGTTGGCCTACAACAAATCAAACTGGGGCATCCTCACCATAAAATTTCTCCTTATCAAGTATTGAAAACTTTTCCCAAAATAATTTCCATACGATACTTTTACCTTTCCTTATGTCAAATCAGCACAACAATTGAAAGTTTTGTGGCAAAAAATGATGACGAGATAATATAAAAAGAAAGTGTGGAGAATAGATCAAAATAATTCATTAATCGTAATGTATACACAAGCTTCAAAGATGAGTTAAAAATGAATCCCGGATAGCTAAGTTATTTGACCCCTTTGGGTCTCTACTTATTGGGAAGAGCAGACACACATACAAAAACAAGATGAATTTGTTTCATTCTAAAAGTCAGAACATTATCACAAACTTAACAACTAATTTCTATAAAAAGGAATTTTAATAATTAAGCCAATCCACAAATTATTACATGATTGAGATCTTTGGTGAAGAACACTTGGACGGTGGGGAGCTGATTTTTTTTTCAGACACTTAGAGTTTGATCTGGACAACATGGAAAAGTGGACTGCAAAAAAAGTTTGCAGTTTAAATACCATAGAGTTTTCAATAAAAAATAGATCATATAATATTTTCCCCTTTGTATGGTGAATTAGTGATTTATACATATTAACTCAATATGCAAAAGTCTAGGTTATGTGCCTTGCTGGCATCATATAGAGTTTTTTTTCCTTTTTATTAGCATGTTAAAGTTTTTACATTGATTAGCTTTAATTAGAAATCTAAAAGTTTTTGAAGCCGTTGGTGTCTCCCGCTTTCCATCGTGAAGAAACTGTTAGAAAGAAAAATAATTTGTCTCTTATACCTACCATTTTTTTGAAATAAAAAAGGTTTCTCCACCTTTTTTTTATATCACAAGTGTTATATCATTTACTTCAATACTTCTTATTCTTAATAAACCAATAACTTCATAGTAGTATTTGTCTCCGGTCACGGGCTATTACATAATAAAGTAGTGATGCTTGGAGACCAAACTTTTGGTAGTAATATATATGATAAATATGTTGTAGATGTCTAGATTCAAACTTATGTAGAGTAACTTGAGAGTAGAAAAATGACATAGCGGCAAAGTTCATTTACTATAATTATTATTATCTTTATTCAATCACATCATAGTTTTCTTTTTCTAATACTAAATATAGCTTGATAAGGACAATACTGATGACATTATAGAGCTTGTAGGGCTAGATACGATAAAGTAGTGATGTTTTGGATAATAAATATATTATAGATGTTTAGGTTCGTATTTGAATTTTTATAAAGAGATGGTGAAAAAATGCTGAAAGAGTTTTCGGTAGAGAATGTTGAGAATAGAAAGTCGACATAATAGTGACTGAGTATAGTTCATTTACTCTAACACCTCTTATCCTAATTAGACCATATACATCATAGTTTTCTTTTCCTGACATTCATATTAAGAAATAGCTTGATAAGGACAACATTGATGACATTGTAGAGCTTATAGGACTACGACACCATAAGGTAGTAGTGATATTTAGAGAACTTATTAGTAATAATGTGGATAATGATTATGTTGTGGATATTTAAGTTCTTGGATTTTTGTAAGAAAATGATGGAGAAGGGGTTATAAGAGTTTTAGGTGGTGGAAACATAAGAACAAGAAAACTGGCTTCCCAAACACGCCCTTAAGCCAATTCACAAATTGTTACTGCCTTACAGGAATGAGACCTTGGGTTGGAAACACTTGGATCGTGAGGAACTGATTTAGACATATTTATTTTTGGTGGCAATTACGGTTAGATATGGATATTAGACAACCTGGAAAAATGGACTTCAATTTGCAATTTAAGTAGAGCTTGTAATACAAAATGGACCATATAATGTTTTTTTTCCCTCATATAGCGAATTAGTGCTTTACTTTTTTTTGGAGGAAAGAGCTTTATATATATTAAACTCAATATGCAAAGCGCAATATTAACATAGCTAATTATTAGGTTAATTATGCCATGTTTCGAAAAAAAATGATTTGTTTATGTGCCTAGCTGCCGTCATATAAAGTTTTTTATTAGCATAATTATACCTGATTAGCTCTAAATAGCAATCAAAAGGTTTTTGAAATGGTTGGTGTCTCCCCTTTTCCATCATGAAGAAACCGTTAATTAGCCACAAGAAAGAAAAAAAATTGTCTCCTAAATATAACCTAACATTTTTTTTTAAAAAATAACTTCTCCTCCCTGCAAAACACTTGGCATTAATTATAATTTGTCCCTGTTTAGTGTCACTTCCCACTTTCACAAGGACAAAAAATGAGAGTTAGAAAGGAAATTTCATAATTAAGACAAAAGACACTAGTGGCCATTCTTTCCCTTTCTAAATGGATACAATTAACGAAATGGGTTAGATGCCAGCAATTAAGTGGTCAATATATAAGGATTGATCTTTCTCCACCATTATAAAAATCAATTACCTAAAGGATAGACAGTATAGTACTGTCCTAAATTAGTTAAATTGCACAACGTACAAGCATTTTCATAAACCATATTAGTTAATGATATATAATATGCTTTATTATATGATGGGGGAATAAAATCCACTATGAAAAAAAGAGAGAAATCGAGAGCATGAATTCTTTTTGTGGCAATCCGATCTGTATATGCTTACGATTGCGAATTCTGGACTAGAAAAATCTATTGCATATATATGCACATAAAGTTGTGCTGGCTAAATAGAATTGGGGGTACAATCAATAGCTTTTATGAAAAGGGCATAATATGCATAAAATAGATTCCTTAAAGAGAAGGCACTCATTGATTTTTATATAAAAATTCTTTTTTTGTACAATCATTGATAATTTTTTTGCTGTATTTACTTTTTTTTTTAATTTTGGAATCTTGACACATTTTATTGAAGGGCCCAAGATGATCACATATTAAAAATGCTCTTCAGATATTTTAATATAAAAAATGACTAATGTAATTGTTTTTTGTATATAATAGCTTTAATAGTTTTAACTACCTTTAATCTTGGAGGACTTTTTCAAGAATGAAAGGGTGAGCAAGTTGCATTTTCCCTTAATTATTGTGTATTCTATTATATACTTGTATTATTAAATTTGTTTAAAATTATATGATTGCATCAACCTTGTTAATAACAGAGATTAGATATTAACCTGTAGACCAGGTGGTAAAAAAATTCTTGTGGATCAATACAACTTGTAATGGTATCTCTCTAGTTGTTTCATCCAAGAGATGAAAGATTCAATTCAATTCCAATGAGATTGAGGGTGGTTTGGGGTAAGGCGGAGTTATGAGTAGTTATTATGATTCTAATGTACTAAAAAAAATTATCGTGGATGTCAATGCTATTCTAATTAGTGGGTTTAGTCTCCTAGAGTGTATCTAAAAAAAGTTAATCATGACAAAAAAAACCATATCTACATTTCTTTAGTTATCACAAAGAAAAGGAAGAGAAAAATAGTCTTATAAATCATGATTTTTCTAACATCATGGTTAAGAATAGCTTGATAAGAATAACGATTGTAGAGATTGTGAGACTATTACAAAATAAAATAGTGGTTGTTGAAGAATGCTATAATTAGTATGTTTTTGGATGTTGATTCCAGTTTTTGCTATACCTGGCTATGTTTATCCTAAACTTTGCCACGTCTAAAAAGACATCCCACTCTATGATTGAGGCCACTTCGTCACTCCTGATCTAAAGAGTTATTGGTGGCAGAAAAATTATATTTACTGTACCAAAGAGCCAAGCTAGATACATAAGGTCATTGCTTGCAGCTGAGCAAAATAGTGGTGTGATGTTTGGTAAAATAATATTATAAATCATAATTTTTTTAACATCATGGTTGAGAATAGCTTGGTAAGAATAATAGTGGTGACATTGTAGAAATTGTAAGACTATTACAAAATAAAATAGTGGTGGTTGAAGAATGCTATAATTAGTAGGATGCTATAATTATTTCAATTTTAATTTTTGAAAACTATTTTAAGTTAGTAGGTAGGACCATCAATATTATATCTGCCTTAATTATTTTTTTTTGTTAAAAATCAGTCCTAATTATTTGCATGATCGAAGCACGTGACATGCCATTCCACTACAATACTTATTGAAAAGTATGTAATCATAATATTCATGGGTTTAGGAAAGGGGCAACACTATTTTTCCTTCTTTTGTGAAAAAGTAATGACTGGTTAGGTATGGAATGGAACTTATACTAAACAATCGAATAGGCATCTAATGAGATAAAGTAGATTACATTAGATCAAAAGACACTATTAGCGTCTAAAAAGAAGCAAAAGGACAAACTTTATCCTCATTGTCCATAATTAGTGCTAATCTAATCCAATTAGAGACTGGATTACTGAAAGAAGTTGACAAAGACCAGAATATTGGGTTCAATATTTTCCATTATTTAAGTCACAATAGATATGTAGATACATGACCTGGCTATGTCATGCATGTGTTTTCCATTACATGGGTAGTATTATTTTATTCGAAAAGATATATTCCTTTAAATAAAAAAAAATTCCCCATCCCCATATTTATTCGGAAAAAACTATGAATGGTTCCTGTTGAGAGGAAAAGGTTGCCATTGTTGTCCCTAGTGATTGAATTTTTCATATAGGTATAGATATACCCTTTTGTCCCGTGCCAGAAAAGATCAGAATCAACATTTAAATGCATAAATTTTATTTATTACAATATCCAATGCTATGCCCTACTATTGCTTAGTAGACTCTAGTTTGGATTATATGTAGCAACAATATATTTAATCTTTCCATGTTCTAAAAGAAGGATGCAAGTGCTAGTGGAGGTGCCACATTCCAAAATTGAATTTAGACCCCACCCATCCCCATATATTAATAATTTAGTTATGGTTGATTTATTTATTTTTATACATTTAACCCCTAATGATGTTATCATCAACTTGAAACAGTGAGAGTCAAAATTTTCCAGTTGGAAAATGGCCATCAATCTGAAAGGATTAGGTCTTGGTATGTTCTTTGACACAATTTTAATTTATTTGTAAAAGGAAATATTTTTAAAATAAGCCAAGATTGTATTACTTGAATAGTACTCTATGCGTGATCGCAAAGTAATGGAGATGTTAAAACTTTAAAAGGTACAATTTACGTTGCCATATTATTTCCTCTTTTTTCATACAAAGTTTCAACCAAATACATTCTTTAGCCACTTTGATATGAAAAATTAAAGTGGAATATCTTCTTGACTTTTCCACCGGCTCTAATATTCGCAAAAATGTTTCTACCTTCTTTTTTTCTAACGTATTCTACGGACGACATGTACATGTATACTTGGTCACAAATTAAAAGGAGATAACCATTTGATTTTATGCTTTACTTAACTATCGAAGAAATTTAACATATTTGGTTTGTTATCTAAACTTTTTTTTCTCTTCGAAAATCCAATGAGAGTAGATGACAAGTATCATTGTTAACCAGCTGGATTGAGGTTGGATTGTGCTAACCATAAACATATACGACAATCTGCTTTTACCACAAAATCAAGATACGATCGATCATTTTGGCTAACTAAAGGATGAGACCAAAACATGAAACGACAATGGTGGGTTACTCTAAATAATTAGTTTACGAGTTATAGTTGAAATGGCACTGCCATTGTATTTAGGGTTGAAGGTCTCGTGTTCGAGTCCTAAGCTTCTCTTGTAAACAAAAAACAATTCGTTTCGGTTCTTGGTATCTGAGTCGAGCTCCACGCAGCCTTTATTAGTTTGACATTATGATTCTTTCACTCATTAGTGAATTCTCAGCCTAGCTTTGCCTCCCTTCTCTTGTTTGTAATGCTAAGTTTACATTTTCTGTAACTTATTTTGAATTTAATCCACTAGAGGGCTGCATACCGGACATCAAAATGTTCTTGTAATTCTAACACCCCAATGACTTACGGGGAAAGTTGGCAAGAGGATAAGTCCATTTTCCCATCTTTTATGTGTGCTCACATAAGATACTTGATATACAGGGAAGCGCAGTTGATGCTGCTTTCAAAGCCAGCCCGAATGGAAGAAGCTTTACATGGTAATAATAACCCAGATGCTCATTGTTATTCTCCACAGAGAAGCACGTAAAATTTGCTAAATTACTTGCTCATCTTGGGCTAGATTGATTAGTGGCTGTTAAAAATACAGGTATGCAATGATTTCGAGTGAAAACTGGAATCAACATCCAAAAACATACTAAATGAAGAAAACAGAGGAAATTTTTTTAGAGTTTACAAGTTTTAACCTGTCAACAACTTCTTCAAAACTCATCTCTCAGAAGTATACTGGATAAAAAGAAAACTAACTGATGCTCAAAACTGTGGCAAAAGAAGTACCTCTCACCGAAGTGCAACCTGAATCTAATAAATTGCACTGCTGCTGCAACCTACTCACATTGTTGAAGCTTTCACTGTCCTGTTTCACTCTAGAAACTGATTATCCTCAGTTTTGGTTAACATAAACAAGAAGTGGCTATTCATATCAAGAAAAAAGAAAGAAAGAAAGAAAGAAAGAAAGAAATCCATGTAACATAAATGAGTATTAGTAAATAATTTATGCATTTCTTCGATGAAAATAGAGTCAATGTACAGATAATTCATCACCTTTGATAAAATAGACATTTGTGAATAGACTAATGTACTGCAGCTAGGAATAGATTTTACATTTTATCACATCAATATGATGCATTCTGTCCGAGTAGCCAAGACTTGCCTATAAGATTCTCCTTTTGACTGTGAACCGTGTGACACAGAGCTTCAGTTAGGGGCTGAATGTAATAGTGAGAAAGATGCCCTTTCTAATTTATTCTCGGAATCTATGGGTGAAATACCCATAGTCTGATGTGATGAAGATGACGAGGGAGCTGGAGCTGAAGCAAAAGTTGACAAAGCACTAAGGTTGCTACTAATATTGATGCTTGTGCCAGAAACAGACCCTTCAGTTACCACTTTGGGCGCTGGAGGTTTCTCACAGTCTGCAACTCCTTCCAGCATCTGCACTACTTTCCCCATCATTGGTCTTTGAGATGGTTGCTCCTGAATGCACCAAAAGCTTACTTCAATTGCCCTGGTTACTTGCTCCATATCCACGTCTGCTGTAGCAAGCCTTTTGTCTAAAATTGCAGTAACATTGCCCTTATCATATTCTTCATAAGCCCAGAGAGAGAACTTTTTCCGGTTTGTTTGTTCCGAGACATCAAAATTCCGCCTCCCACTAACTATCTCCAGCAAAACCATGCCGAAACTGTAAACATCTGATTTAGAAGTTATTGGAAGGTTTGCAAGCCATTCTGGTGCCAAATATCCTCTTGTTCCTCTCACACTTGTTAGTGTCCTATGCCTATGATCCTTAGGATGAATGAGTTTTGCAAGACCAAAATCTGACACCTTGGCATTGTGATTCTCATCCAAGAGAATATTCTCTGGCTTTATATCACAGTGAATAATGCAGTCTCGACATTCCTCATGGAGATAAGTGATTCCTCTAGCTGTTCCAAGGGCAACATTAAACCGATCCTCCCAACTCAACAATTTCCCCGACTGGTCTTCCTTATCGAAAAGGAAATTATCAAGAGACCCATTTTTCATGAACTCATAAACTAAAAGTCTATGACGCCCCTCAGAGCAAAAGCCAATCAATCTGACCAAATTTAAATGGTGAGTGCTACTTATAGTTGCAACTTCCATTCTAAACTGCTTCTCACCCTGCTCAATTCCCTCGAGTTGTTTCACAGCTACGACTGTCTTATTTGCAAGTACTCCTTTATAAACAGCCCCAAATCCACCTGCTCCAAGCTTCTCCTTAAACCCTCTTGTAGATCGCTGTAGCTCCCTATAAGAAAACTGCACTGGTGCCCCAGAAGCATACTCAAGAAGCGCATATTGAGCGGAGAAAGCCCTAAATTTCGGGCTATTTCTACAGCAACACCACCACAAACCACCCTCTATAGCAATCAAACAAACAAGGGTAGCAACAATAACAACAAAAACAACCCAGCCACGCAACTTACTTTTGGTTCCCCCTAAAATTTGAACATCAGGAGAAGGGTTTGGTTGCACAGGCCCACACACCTTCACATATGATGTGCTAGGAAGTGCAGGATTCTGATACCCACTTATAAACCCAGGGGTCTTCAGGTAACAAACACCAGTCCCATCCGACAATGAGGTCGAAGCAACACAGGATCCACTAGAGAGACAATTCAACCGACAAGCAGACATCCCGACCATGTAGTTCTGTGAGGACAACTCAGGCTGGTATGTCAAGAACATAGCATGATCCAAATCCAACATTGTCTGACTACCAGAACAATCCTCAAGCTCCACTTTTCTTCTACACCCTCTTGTACCATCATTCGCATCAACAGGCACAAAGTTCTGAGAAGGGCAACCACAGATAGGGGTCGAACTGGTGTCATTATAGCTACAAATCCTAAAATTTCCGCAGTAACCATAAACCTGACACTGATCAGTCAAAGCTGCCCACCTCATAGTGGTTCTCCCACTCCCTCTATCAGAACTATACATCCTCAAATTCCCATCAGTATCCAACTTCAAGAACCTCAAAACATCAGTCCCTTCTGCATAACCATTACTATAAGCTACAATATACCCCCGGGGTAAATTCGAATCCAAAATCGAAAGAATCCCAACTGACTGCAACCCCAATCTCGGGGAAGTCAAATTCACATTCACAGACGAATTCAACCCTTCATTCCAATACACAATACTATCATTCCACCTAAGAGTCAAATTCCCCGACCTCAACAGCTGAAATGAATAATACCCAGAATGGAATACCTGATTCACCCCGAAAGTCTGGTTGGGTACAATCGTATCGGTCGGGTTCGCGAAGCTGGACCAGACCGGGAACCCGGTCCGGTTCCGGAGCACCAGGTTGCCGAAATCGTCGATGGAGGCGGAATCCACCCCGACGGACGCCGTGCCTGAGCTCCAGACGGAGGAGCCGGAGCCGGGGCCGTTGAGGAAGAAGAAGAAGAAGAGAAGGAAAAAGAGAGAAATGGGTTTCATGGTTTCTGGGTTTTCTTTGTTTTCCAGTGCTACTTACATTGATAGTGTTGTTTTGCTGGTTTTGGTGGGTTAAATCATCAGATTAATACTTGTACGGTAGTGTTTGATAAAATGTTTCAAAAGAGATGAGTAAAGTTTTGACTTGGGAAGAAGGAGGAGGAACTGTTGATCCTTTTGACTTTTGACTTTTGATGTGGGGCTTTTCTAATTTCTAAGTTTAAGCAATTGGTTTCGCTTTACCAAGTCTCCGATCCGAGTCTTCGCATTCTTTTTTTGATCAACAAGAAAAACAGTGTTTAGAAAACTTTTTACTTTTATTTTTTTACCTTATTTAAAACTGTTTTTTTTTCATATTTCCATAAAAAGCTCCTGCTTTGTATTTTATTGACAAGCGATTAGATGGAAATATGAATTAATTCTTCATTAGTCTAGCAAAAATTGGCTAGCTCTAACCAGGACTAAACCACCTTCAATAAGGCAAGTGTGTTTTGTTTTCTTTAGAGAAGGAATTAGGTCAATGATTGTAATCAACATGAAAAAAGGCAATATGCATTGGAAATTCCTTATTTGTGGCTCTTTCATTGTTAAATTTGAAGATGTCCCACTATTTAATATTCTTCGGTATGTCTATCTTGAAATAGTATAATTAGGTTGTTATTTTACTGCCCACGGAGTGTTTTTTTATTATTTTCTGAGAGCATACTTTCTTCGGGTTCTATCCATGTTAGTTAGATTTATATAGAACATGGCCGGGTCCATCCAATAACTGTATTGTTTAGGGAAAAAAACTATGCCACATGGGCCTGTAAAATTCGCCACGTGGGGTTTGTACTAACCAGTACTGCCTCAAATTTATTCCTAATCAATTTATCTGAAATTTATAAAAAACATCACCAAACACATAATAATATAACGAGAAATCCACAATTTGATATGTGTAAATAGAGAGAAACAGAGGAGAAATAACTTTCAAAATATTCGCACCCATAGTTCAAAGGTTCAAGCCACAACCCATTCACAAAACACAACCAAAGTTAAAACAGAAAAGACCTAAAACAAAACCGAGATTCTGCGATTCCCAGATTTGCAATTCTTATTGCACCGCATATGCATCCCTGTCTTCACTCATCATGCGCCGGGGCTATCTCTTGCCTCGCCTTGGGGCTGTCTCTTGACAACCCAGGCATGCACGCATATAGCTGTCCCGAGGATCAGAGTGGCCACGATACTCAGGCATAGACCTATACGAGCAAGCCACCTCCCGCCACTGGAGTTCCTGTTGTCGTTGAGCACCAAGATAGACGCACCATTGAAGATGTTGGAGAGTACTGTGATGCCAATTCCAATAACTTCGATATGGGTTATTTCTCTCGGTATCCCGAGCTCACCCTGCTGCTGTTGGGTGGGGTAGGCAAAATAATGCAGCATACTAACGTTCCACCCTATTGCAACTATTGCAGTGCCAGCCCAAGCACCTAATGTATCATCAGCAGGAGGTGGTCCCTGTGGCATGCCAGCGCCTCCAGCCTCCCCAGCAGCGCTAACTGCAGCTCCAAGTCGAGGGATATCGATAACCACTCCTCCTCCAGGACGCACTTGATCAGTGCCGCCGCGAACTCCATGCCTACGCATGTTCTGAAACCAACGAGAAATGAAGCCTCCTGGAAAGAGTGGCCCACCCAAAATCTGTTGGAATAGATCATGGATGTTGCAAAATGGTAGTCCTGAAATAACCAGAAAATAATTAGAAGACTAGATAGGATTCAGGTAATTTTTTTTGGTCAGTGGAAATATAAGTCAGAAAATGTAAGTTTTATGAATCTCACCATGTGGAAATATAAGTCTAAAATTCCTCCGTGCACCAGCCCTGGGATTAGCAACAGCTATCACTTGTAGCACATCATCAACAGGATTGTTGGCTTGCTGGTTATGAACTGGAACGAAAACTTGCTCTTCATGAACAGGAATGGGGACTTGCTCGTCATGAACAGGAATGTCAACTTGCTCGTCATGAACAGGAATGGCAACTTGCTCGTCATCACCTTCATTGTTGCCAATTTGTTCCTTAGAGCCTTCCTCTTCATCACTCACCGTGGAAGAGCCTCCATTAGTATCACTCATCTCTAAAACGAAAACATAAGAAAGACATTCCACCATTATTTGCAGTTCAGTCTAAAATAATATACATAAATTTATTCCAAAAAAACAAAAAAAAAAGAAAATGTGATGCATCGCTCGGATAAACAATACCAAGAAAATAGACAAGAGTATAGCTGCTCTGCCAGCACCCTGCATTATTTAATTGCACTTAAACACGTAGAAGTGCTTTTTTTTTTACTCTTATAAAAATGGGACTTATAACCATCTTCCACATAAAGATCTGTTTTTTATCTGACCTAATGTAACACACAAAGATTTGGGTAAAACCTTACCCGAATCACCACCAACTTCAATAATAGTAGTTTCTTCCACCGTGGAAGAGCCTCCAGTAGTATCACTCGACCCTAAAACGAAAACATAAGAAAGACATTCCATCATTATCACCCCAAAGCACAATATTTCCGATAAACACTAGCTATATGCAAGCAAAATCCATGAAAGCTCAAATCTTTAAGGCAAGGAAGTTCCTTTCATCGTTAACCCATATGTTATACCATCAGAACAACACCAAAAAGCCTAAGCTTGATACATTCTGTACAAAGTCAAAAAGAAAAGCAAAAAGCATAGAACTTTCTTCGTTAACCCACATATACCACAATAGAAAAACCCAGAAAGTATCAAGCTTTATATTTTGGACCAACTAAGAACGAAAAGGAAACAAAAAGAGAAACCTTTTCTGTTTTTCTTGGCTTTCTTAGGAAGATCTTTAACAAACTTAAAGTTTTTTCCCATTTTATGGAAAAATTTGCCGATGCCTCCCTTGGAGCTTTGTTCCTCTTCCACTGGGTTACTTCTGCGTTCTTCACTCTTTTCCCCCTTAGTTTGGTCGACTTCTATGATCCGGTCTACTCCATCATCTGAATCTTTGTTTTGCTTTCTGGTTTTGGCCATAGTTCTTCTCGGGTTGGTTTTTGCCATATTTCTTCTTGGGTGTTTTTCTTTCACTCTTTCTCTCCTACTCTGTAACTTCAAAACACATGGAGGGGGAGTAAGAGGACGAAGGGGGTATATATATATGGGTTTAAGACGAGTGCGGGGTGTGTCATTTCATTTTGGTCATTGCTACCCTCGGGAACAGCTGGGTAATTACCTGACTGCATGACGTATAAAAATATAACACGTGGGTCCTTTTGTTTTAATATATCAGAAAAATTAACTTGTGATGCTACTTGAGTAATCCCTTATGAACGTGTATATTTAAAGTTGCATGGATAACCGCGAGGAGACAAAAATTGAACGCGCCCCTCTTTTCTCATTAGAGCTGATGTGGGGGCGTTGAATTTGGCGACACCTGAGGAGGATCACACCACCAAAAAGGTGCAAAATAGGGAAGGAGTTAGGGAGGGGGATTCTGTCGACCCAATGAAGGCTGATGTTGTGGTTGATGGGGAGGTGACATAGGGTAATCGGGAGGCTCCACATGTTGGGAGCGGGTGCTCGAGAAGTCTGTGCCGACGGTGGCCTCCACTGAGGTAGACGTGACAATGGCAGTACCAGGCCTAGTTTTCGAGATATTCTGGCGGAGCAGCGGGCTGGAATAATGCAGGATCTCCCTATGGCTGAGGACGAGCCGGAGGTGGAATGTCACGACGGCGACATTTCCTCCGTGGTTGGTAAGTACGGTATAACGGTCCGGTTGTCGGAGGCTTTTAAGGAGAGGCTGGAACGGCGTTGGGATTACACGGTGGTGGTGAAGCTTCTTGGCCATACGGTGGGTTACAGGACGTTGTGTGCCCGGTTGCAGGTTTTATGGAAACCGTCTCGGCCTATGAAGGTGGTGGATTTGGAGGACCTCGTGTTTTGAAGGTACTGGTACTACAGATGGAGGTTATTCTCTGAGAAGGTTTGATCGCACATGGAAGAGGCGGGCTCGAGTCATTGATCCGGCTCTGGCTACGGAGGGGACTGCAGGTACATTGAAACGCAAGGAAAACTTGGATGGTGATGTTGAGATGGTTTCGGGTGAGGTGATTGGGGGAAGAAACAGAAAGAGTCGAATGTCGATTCCTAGAACATCACAATTTTTCTATTTTTGGCGGGGGTTGCTGTGCAACCACCGCCAAGCATTATGAATCTATCATGTTGGAACTGCTGTGGTTTGGGGGATCCACAAGCAGTATCCTCACTTTCCAAGCAAAATGTGCTTAAAAATCCTCTCCTAGTCTTCCTTTCGGAAACTAAGCTCAAATCTTTTGAGATGGAGAAGATTCGCAGAAGACTTAACTGGAAAGGGTTGTTGGTGGTAGAATGTGAGGGTGCTGGTCGCCAGCGCAGTAGGGGACTTGCTCTAATCGGGAGAGATAATGTGGATCTCTCGCTTCTATCCATGTCTGCTCATCATATTGATGTTCATATTCAGGGGATTGGTGATGGGGGTGAACGGTGGTTCACATGGCTATACGGGTGGCCGGAGCATACAGAAAAATGGCAGACATGTGATTTGATGAGAGTTCTGGGAGATCAATCAAATTTACTGTGGTTGTGTGGTGGGGATTTCAATGAGATATTGTTTTGATGGGAGAAGAATGAGGGTAATCCTCGATGTTTTTCGGCTATGCAGCAATTTTATGATACTTTGACGGAGCTTCAATTACTTGATCTGGGGTTCACTGGATGTAATTATATTTAGGCAAACGGGCATCAGGGTAGTTCCTTCCAGATATAGGTTATTAACATCATCTAAAGTCATATCTAGTGAACTCCAGTCATAAGCAGACTCTCCTCACCTGTATGTATCATATCACCATTGCGTTTGGATAAAGTTGGGATCACCAAGACCTGCTCTCTAGAGTCTTCTCCGCTGGCTCTCCTCTTCTATCTCTTGCTTAAGGGATTAAGGATCTCAGAATCTAGTTCAGTTAAGGTGGCAGCTTTAATTGAACCATCCATGGGTACCTCTACTGATAAGCTCTGTGGTTCCTCCCTCACCAAAACATTTGAAGCCGGAATAGGATCCTTGAGAAACCCACCATTATTAGACTGAGAAAAGAGAGAGCTATCTCCAGTTTTCGTTAGTATGTCTGTACCATCAGCATTGCCCACAGTGAAACAATAGACGAAGGGGATGATAGATCAGAATGAGGAATACCTGAAGGTATTATTGGAGACGTCAAATGAGCCCTCCTGACGTCAGAACGAATAGGCTGATGACCCAGGTTTAACCTAGCATGCGTTAAACCAAAAGATTTTACACCCATCAACACCGCATCAATTGCCGTTTCATCATCACCAGGATTAACATGCAAAACCTCACTCCCTAGAATACCATCAACCTCACCCTTGCTGCCCATAAGTGGGGTCGTATCCTGCCCCTCTTGAAATGCCGAGATTTGGGTCACTACGGGATGAAAGTCAGGTTGGTAGCGAGTGAAAAGATTATGGACCCCATGACTGTGTGACAAAGGTTTCTGGCCACCTTGTACTGGAATTGCCACTTCAGTTTTGTGGTGCTCGGACCTCATGGTAGAAATATCGGCCTGATCATCGAAACCTGTCATGACCCCATCCTCCCTACCTCCCTTCGCAACCATATTTCGGTTCAGTTTCGAGGATTCCGATCGACCACCAGAGAAGAAAGAGCTTGGAGTAGCTGGGTTCGGTCGAAAGATCAACTTTCTAGTAGCTTTCGGGATTGTCTCTTCATTAGTAAAACGAGGGCCATTATTTTTCTTTGGTGATGCCCGCAACCACTCACTATAGGGGGTATCAGTAAGGTTAAGTTCTTCATCGTCTCCTCCTGCATAGTCTCTATCAACATGGCCAAGACACCCACAATAAAAACAGAATAAGGGTAAGCGTTCATACTTAAAGTAAACCCAGATAGGGTCACCTACTTTACGAGCCATAAAAGAACCCCTCACCAATGGTTTCCTCACATCAAACAACAACCTGAACCGAACGTACTTACCCCTTTTTAGATTAGAGTTCTCCTCCAGCTCCTGATTGATGGTTAAAAAGGAGCAATTCTTTCTTTTCCTGTTTTTGGCATTTGGTGTAGGGGAGGCGATAATATCCACACTCCACTTCTTTATAACCACACTCCACTTTTTATGAAAATGACAAATTTGTCCTCATTGATTTGTCTTTAGCCAATATTACCCTTTAAGAGTGCCCGAGTCCCAACTGGTAAAGTATAATAGTATAAGATACTTACCATGTCACGTCCCAAGTACGTGACATACAAAAAATTAATTTTTAATAATAAATGTTTATAAGATACTTACCATGTCACGTCCCAAGTACGTGACATACAAAAAATTATTTTTTATTTATTTCTCTATCATATTTTAAATTAATTTTAAATATCATGAAAGATTTTGGATCTAATTTTATAACATTATCCGTTGATAAATAAAGTGCATATTCTATTTCATTACCATAGTCGGTGGAGTATGTGAAGCGCCCCGACCCGTATTTACCGTAACACAGTAAACACGTGCCGAAACTATTCATATTGATAGAACAAACAGTACATCGTAGTCAAAATACTACACAGTAAATCCAAATACATCATATACATCATCCGTCCCCCATATACGGGACCATTATTCAATCTAAACATAGTGCTCAACAGCGGCAGCAGATAGTATCAGTAATATACAAATCACAGGTAAATTGTGACACAGCAACATATATCACACAGCAGCGGAATTGTAATACAGCATCATATGCAATAGAACAGCAGCGGAAGACTTTATGCACATGCAGCGGAGGTATGGATCCGGAGTCAGGTGGAGAAGAAAGCAGCAGCCATCGAACATCGTACCTGAACTACGAAACAACTTAACCTACGGGATGAAACCCCACAGGCGAGGGGTGAGTCTGAAGTGCTCACCGACGAAGGATAAACAATGATATGCAAGCAACCGTAATACTTAAAAGCAATCACAGACAAGCAACAGCATATCACAATAGCTGAGCCAAGGCCAAAAGAATATTAATTATTATTACCAATTTTATCTTCCGGGCCCCCATCACTGGACAAGCTAGGGTCGTACCTGGTTATCAATTAATTCCGGATGCTAGGTCAAGAACCAATCCACATATCAGAACAACCGGATTTTCGGCATATCCGAGCCACTGGGTATTCGGTATACCCCAACCTCAGGCGACGTCATGCCAACCAGATATTCGGCATATCCGAGCCACTGGGTATTTGGTATACCCTAACCACAGGCAAAAAGCCAAACGGATATTCGGTATATCCGAGCCACTGGGTATTCGGTATACCCCAACCACAGGCATGACGAGCCAACCAAACCAAGTAACCGACCATAGCATCCCAAAATTAATTTTCAAACCATCGGGTCGTACCACTACTTTCCACATGACAATTATATCAACATCTCAAATCAATTCCAATTCAAATTCCAATTTCCTTTCTCAATTTTCCACAGTCAATAGTTCAACATCAATCTCAGCATAATATCCACAGAAGTCTATCAGCCAACAATCAACAATTCAGCAATTCAATCGAACAACAAAGCACACAAAGTATTACAGGCAACATAACAAGGGTTATCCATCCTCACCTGAGCCGATAATCAATTATGGAATTGTCCAGCAAATTCCAAGTCCGGTTCCTCAGCAAATTGCTCGTTATCAACTCCTATATCAATCAAATAATATGCACACATAAGATGGTATGCAGATGCGATGCTAATAATGTGTACCGGAAATTAAATATAAACTCGGCTCGGTTACTTCCCCGGATTAATTTTCCATTATCATCATCATTTACCATTTACTTCAAGTGCCCAAAATACCATAATATACTTATACCTATACCCGGATACTATTCCGGTATTATACTTTGAAAATACCCTTTTCAATTATTTCCTCAAAATAATTATTACAATACACTATATATATTTTCCAAAATTATTTTCCCTCTTAACAATTATTTAACCATATATATTTTTTTTCAAAATTAATTTTCCTCTCCATTAATATTTTTATTTTTTTTTCAGATTTAATTCTCTCTTCTCTCTCTCTTTTTTTTAAACAAAAATCGGATTGGGCCTTAAGTCCAAGCCTAGCCTACTGTATGGGCTAACCTAAGCCCTAAGCAGGGCCCAGGTTCCAACCACACAGCAAGCCCAGCCACTTAACCCATCCAAGCCAATTAACCCACATGCCAAGGCCCACTGCGCACCAGCCCATAAACCCGCGACCCATGACCCATCGGCCGACCCGACCATGATTAACCGGGTCATCAACGACCACGGTCTGCAGCTCTCCTGCAGCGGCGGCGACGTCGACGCGGGGCAGCAGATCGAGGCGCGAAGGAGACGGTTGCAGGCGGGGAGGCGATGGAAACGACGGTGGCGGTCCAGCAAGGCGACGCGACTCCACAGCAGAAGGGAAGGCGGGTCCGGCGGTGGCTTCGTCGGGTCGAGCTCCAAGGCAACAGCGGCGATGGCGTGTTGCAGGGAGGGCGGCCGGCGAGGAAGAGAGGAAGGAGAGGGGAGGAGGGGAAAAGGAAGGAAGGAGGAAAAGGAAGGAAGGAGGAGAGGTGGTTGGTGGTGGCCGGTGTGGTTGTGTTTGGCCGGAAAAAGAAAGAAGGAGAAGAAGATGGGTGACGTGGCAGGGGTGTTGGTGTGTAGTTGTTTTGTTTTTTTCTTTTCTTTTCTTTTCTGGTTCAAACGATTTTGCAGGAAATGGAGTTTTTTTTTTTTCTTTTTGCAGGGAAAGAAGAGAAGAGAAGATGATGAAAATTTGCAGAGGAGGAGAATTTAAATAAGCAACAAAGATCATTGGTTAATCACAAGTGAAATAGGTAGTTCACAGGCTGAATATGAATTGGCGACTGAATAATTGAACTTCAATTATGCAGTTACTATGCTGCATGTGAAGTGTGACCCACCTGGACCAGAGAATATCCAAAATACCCTCTTACCTTTATTTCTGGTCCGATAACTCAAGGATAAACCCGGCTTTTCCGAAGATTCCCGGACCCAGAAAATTCCAACTTTGGTCCGTAAAATCCGCAGAAAAATCCTGAACGTGGGGCAAGGCTCGGTTTCGGAATCCAAAGCTCGACTTACCACAATTTAATTACCCAAGATTAAAATCAATGGTAATTTACTGTAGATTAACTTAAACAGTCCCGGTAAAAATGAAATTTTTACCTGGGCTGTTACAGTATGTGTTAGAGAGTACTACATGCATCACGTACATAATATAATCGTTTGAGCATAATATAGTCTTAGTTGTTAACTACTGTCATGCATAATTAAATTATTATTATTTTAATTACCATCCATATTATTTTAATTTTCTTATTGCTTAGTATAATGTATGAAACTTGCCAACCTTGAGATTTAGAAATTAAAGTTCTTTATTAGAGAGATGCTTGAAATTTATGCAATTAGGAGCTTAAAAAGTTAAATTGAAAAAATATAAGGGAAATTATCGAGTTAGAAATATGTGCTAATATAAGTATGAATGAAAATACAATTATTTTTTGTGCTAATATACACGTCCTATTATATTTGATGAGTTTTTTCGCTTTAGAAGGTTACATCAGGTCTTCAATAAACTAAAAGAAATTAAACTAAAAGACATGATTAGTGGAATATGTTTCCTAATAAAACACGCTGTCTCGACAAAAAAAAAAAAAGAAACACGCTGTGCCGTTTCGCATTTTTATTGTCAGGAGGACGCCGACTTTGAGAAATTTTATGGTGGGGACTCCCCAAGTTTGATTTGTTGTAGACCTCTAGTTATGTTAACAAATTACCTTTGATTGTTCGCTCTTTTCATTCTAGGGTTTATTTATTTCTCCAATTTACCTTATAGGTTCCCTATTCATCTCTTAAAATTTATATTATTTCCTTATTTATTGTGTATTATTTAGGAAATAAATCTTCACATTCAATATATATACTTATATGGTTTAATTATTCCTAATATAACTGAATTTAAGATCAAGTCTACAACAAATCAAACTTGGGGAGTCCCCACCATAAAATTTCTCCGCCGACTTTAATGTAGCCAAACTTTGCATTCAAAAACAAATTTAAATGAGGATAACATGGTCATTTTGTGAGAAAAAGAAAAAAAGGTGGAGTGTAGTTATAAAGAAGTGGAGTGCAAATATCGCCTCCTTAGTGTAGGCTTTATGTACCCAAATCCAGGTTTAAATCCTTAATGGGATGCAAACAAAGTGGATAATAATGTCGTTAATCTGGTGTTATGTTAACAACAAAAAAAGTGGACGTGAAAATATTGGATCAACAGTTCCTTTGCATTACGTTTGCTTTCTCCCCAATGTTTTTCACATGTCACGCTTACGCTTCCATCCAACCTATATAATTAATTCCACTGCAAAAGACTCTCAGAATCTCCAACTGCTAGATTTGCGTTGATTAATACTAGTATAAATTTATTAAAGCCATAAAATGAGGTTTATGGACTAAATTAGGAATATTTGCGCCATAACCATCTTGGAGATTAGGATTAATAATTCCTTTGATAAAAATGTGGCCTGTTGCAGAGAAGACGAAGGAAAGACCAAATGTAAACTCCCTTGTGCCAGAACTTGATCTCCAATTCAAAACTGTCCTTTTCCTACAAAAAAAACAAATTTGCTGCAGACATTTTCCCTTTATCCAATGCTTGACCTAGCTGGCCCTGGCCCTGGTCCATCCACTGAAAAAATACAAAGCTATCCGTTGCATGCGAACCATGAAGATAGCGAGGAAAAGGGAGAGCCACACAGTTGGAAGTTGGAACGTGATGAACAAAAAAATACAAACCTCCTTACTTTGTTCTTTTGGATAGCAACACCATTGCAGGAGGACATATTCCACGCCATCAAAGCTATATTTATTAAATTAGATTTTTTTTTTCTCTGTTCTCGGTTTTAATTTACATCTATGGGTGAGAGTAATGGCTCATGGATCAAATTTGGCTCCCTACTATGGTCCCTCTATACTAATTATAGTAAGATTTTTGTTGTTTTAAATTGTTAGATGCCTTAGAATTTTTATGACATTAATTTATTTTTTATTTTTAGAAATAATTTCATCATTAAATATCTAAGTAAGAGATAGATTTAATAATTAAATTTTTTTATACAACTTTTTTAGTTTATTGTTGATATTTTTATTATATAGACTATATTCATTGATTTCTTTTTTTGTTGGGTAAGTGATTTCTTTTTTGTCTTTTTATCCAGAAACAAATGTAAGATGTAAATAGAACTTACTGTAAAATTATTTTGTTTGCAAAGTAAATATCTGTCATGTTTTGCATGTTGGTTTAATTTATAGTATATGTTCATCCACCTACACATCTATGCTCACAATGCCTTGGAAGGCGAAAAAATCTTTTAAGAAAAGCTAGTGTGCATGAAAAGTAAGGTGATGAAATAAATATGTTTATTCTTTCTATTCTTCCATTCTTCATGTCCAATAAAGCAGAAGAGTTTTTGACGGCAGAAAAAAAAAAGATCCTTTTTCTTTGTATGCCAAGAAAAAAAGAAAAAACAGAAATATCAATAAATCTTCAAATACTTGTTACTGGTGCCGTATCATATGTTTTACCCCCATTTTCCTGAGAGGAACTATTATGAACCTTCCTCCTTTCCTGATACATGCAGCTGGTAGCTTAATTGGTGATTAATGGTATATATGCTTTTGACCCCTCACTCTTCTTCACTTTTGTCTTTTTGCATGCAAAGCCAACTGCTGAACCCACGTAAATAACCAAGCCACAAAAGTTTTTACTTTCCCAAGGAGAATGGAACAAAATGTTTTTATTTTTTGATGAAATGTATAACCACGTCAGGGAATTAGAGGTTGTAAAATGGTTCGATATCCAATAAATTACTTATTTATACCCAATTGTTTATGAGTATTTAGGTATAAATAGGTGAGTGTAAATTTTATTCAGGTCATGATATTCATACTACTCAATTAACAAAGCCCAATCTGATCATCCAATATTCTAGTTTTCTAACTATTCAATTTCAACTTTTACAAAAACCCGATTTCACTTATATTGCTTCTCCTCGTCCACCGACCTTGTCCCGGCCTAGCCATGCGGACCTACTTTGACCGATGTTGCTTCCCCTAGTCCCTTGACCCGACGACCATGACCCCGATCCTGACCCGACACCCAAACCCATTCCCGACCCCGACCTCGAAAACCAACCACGTCGACTCGACCCTGCCCCGATCCCGAGACCATAAATTTGGTACTCTCCTCATCCTCTGGCACTGACACTGACATCATCCCGGCATGCAGGCCCAATTTCACTAACCCTGACCCGCCATGCGAGCCTAATTTCACTAACATTGCTTCCTCATCCTTGCACTCGATCCATTCCCAACCCAACCTAGTCCCCGACCCCATCGACTAGGCACCCGACCATTGACTCCGACCTCGTCTCCCAACCCTAACCCCGAAACCATATATTTGTCGCTCTCCTCGCTCTCTAACACTAACCTTGACCTTGTCCCCACCGAGCCATGCTGGCCCAATTTCATTAACTTGTCCCAGCTCAGCCATTCAAACGTAATTTTGCTGATGTTGCTTTTTCCTCTGCCCCTGACCCCGACCGACCCTACTCGACCCTCCACCCAAGCCGATCACCAAACCCGACACCGACTCCGGAACGACGTCGGTAGACGAGGAGAAACAATGTCGGTGAACTTAAATTTTTCTAAAAATTGAAACTGAGTAGTTAGAGAACTAAAATATTGGATAATTAGATTGGACTTTATTACCCATTGTGTAACTCATATATACTCGATATAATCATCTAAATTTTAGACTCACCTATTTATACCTAAACATCCATTATAATATAAATATATGATTTATTGAATATCTACCCATTTTACCACCTCTAATCTCCTAATGTAGTTACACATCTCATAAAATCAAACCATATTATTTCATTTAGCTTGTTAGGAAGGTAAGAAGGTACGTGGCTCTATAATATAAATGGTTGAGCAGTTGAGAAAACCAAAGCAAATCAGCAAAAGCCTACTTTTTGCACCCATTTTAATAATGATTGGACCCCACAAGATCAGTGCCTTTTCCAAGCTGATGGATCAAAAGACGAAAGGGAAAACTTCCTTTGTGCTAATACTTTTGCTCTCCAATACAAAACCTCAGACTTACAGTCCTTTTCTTACGAAAAAAAACGCAAAATCGTTTGACCTAGCTACTCTCCCGATCATGACCCCGGCTCCACAAAAGATCCCCCCGGCCCTAGACTATATTAATTGATTTCTTTTTTTGGTAAGTGATTTCTTAAAGGTTGTTTTCCTGTCCTTTTATCCAGAAACAAAAGATAGATGCAATGCCAAGGTCATCAGGGTTTTTTTTTTGTGTGAAAGGTCATCAGGGTTCAAACCAAGGTTATCAAAACCGGACCGGTTCAACCGCCTTTTCAGCAAAGCCCGGTCCGGTTCACTGAAAAAAACCCCCCTGTTATACAACCGTTTTGAACCGGCCGGTTTTTTACCGGTTGAACCTCTTTTTTCATTTAAAAGTTTTAAAAATGGTGAGAATAAGATTTGAACCCTTGATCTCCTAACAATATTTAAAGTCATTAACCAACTAACCTATTACAAATTAATATTATCTTTACATAAGTTTTAGTATATATTGAGAATGACTTCAATTTTGACTATAAAATTATTATAATGAATATATTTTGAATATTTTTTTAAAAAATTAATATATTTTAATAAAACGGTTGAACCCCGGTTGAACTCCGGTTGAACCCCAGTTTTCCTTGAACATCTCCTTCGCCGGTTCAATGGCCGGTCCGGTTTTCAAAACCTTGGTTCAAACCTTGATGTGGGAGGGTTGGAATATTTGGGTAGTTTTAGGCTTGTAATAAAAAAAAGTAAGATGTAAATAGAATTTACTGTATATGAAAAGATGTTTGTACTGTTCTTACATTCTTCATGTACAATAAAGCCGAAGAGCTTCTGGCGGCGGGTGCTTGAAGGGGAGATAAAATAAATTGCAAATATGATTTTTATTTACAAGAATGCCGCCGGTTATTTGTGTGAAAACAACGAAAACAACTAAAAGATGTTTCCAAATTTTTGTTTTCAAAACCAGATTTTAGAGAATTATTTTCAAAAACAAATCTTAAAAATATCCTCCCAAACAAGATTTTTTGGTTTTTGAGAATTTTGAAAACAAGAAAACTGTTTTCAAAACCTGTTTCAAACAGGCCAAAGATTCTTCTTTTGTATGCCAAAAAAAAGAAAGAAAAAGTACACCATCAATAAGTCCTCAAATACTTGCTACTAGTGCGGTATCATACTGTTGAACCCACATAAATAACTAAGCCGGAAAAGTTTTTACTTTCCCTACAAGGTAAATAGAACAATATGTTTTTATTTTCTGAAATGAAAAACCACATCAGGGGATTAGAGGAGGTAAAATGGGTAGATATCCAATAAATTATTTATTTATGGTAAATGGCATGCCATCCCTAATGATCCACTTATAGCCACTAGAAACTACATCTCTTGCTTGGATGATACTGCGCCATGTATAGTTACCAATCCAGCATCGACTCAATCAACTGTAATAATGGGCCATATGTGCATGCCTCATTTACTCATGTCAACATGGTATTTAAAAAATGGGCTAGGGCAAGACAAGATGGAAAAAGTAAGGATGAAGAAATAGAAAGTAAGAAGAAAAATTGCCATGGACTACGAAAGCAGGTGTTATACGAAACACCGTCTCCTATTAACATCAATCCTTCTCGTTTTCCGCACTAAATTTGTGAGTAATCATTGCATTAAATCCAAATAATTTCAACAGCATTGAAATTTGAATTTGAATCATTTTTTACCTTTTCATTTTACCAATATTTTTTAAAAATTATGAACATATTTTTAATAGGCATTAAAACAGTGCATATGTTTTAGATAAATATTAACCTAAAATTATAAAATTTAAATAGGATCTAATTCTATATTTTTTAGCAAGAATATTATAATTATTAGAAAAATACAGCATATAGTTTTTGATGTGTTTGTAATACGCTATATTCTTTGTACTTCTCTTTTATGTCATTTTTATTATAGAGTAAATGAATTTTATAGTAATTTTTATTTGCTTATTACAACTAGAACTTCTAATATTAATATCACTGTAAATTATAACAAATAGGGAGGAGTACTGTATTAAGGCCCATTTATTTAATATAATAATAATTTATATTTGTATTAATTTTAATCATAATTAAGTTAGAGTTGATTTGGTCACTGAAAGCACCTTTTATTCCTGAAAATATATCATATATATTAACATTATTGTTAAATTAAAAATAAAATATTGATTATATGTACAACCTCACTTTATATTTTAGGAGGGGCCAATTTTTCTTTTGGAATTATTAAGAAGTGGTTTAAATGAAACGCCCCGACCCGTATTTACCAAAGATTCGGTAAACACGTGTGAGGTTATTCATTACACAGTAGCAAGCGGTAATTATACAACATAACATCCAACAATACAACAAGCATCCGTCACCCAAGCACGGGGACATTTATTACAGCACTCCACATTCACAAAGCAACAATAGTAGCAGAAAATATAGACAGCGACAGAGGAAGAGTGATAGTAGCATAACGTCATATAGCATCGGAAGGCTTATGCAGGATAATACAGCAGCGGTATGGATCCGGAAACAGGTGGAGAGAACACAGCAGCTGATCGAGCATCGTACTTGTTCTAAGAGCAAGTCAACCTACGGGATGAAATCGCGCAGGTGAAGGGTGAGTCCGAAGTGCCCACCGGTACAGAGTACAATCGTGGATAAATAGTAGTATACAAGTAACTGTAATATGCAAGAAATAATAAACACAACATTGCCCAAGAACATGCGACATGTAATATCCAATCAGCAATCCAAATTCCAGATTTTATTTTTATTAGGGCCCCTGTCACGTGATAGGTAACAGTCACACTTGGTAGCCAGGTTAGCTAACCCTAGGGTACTCCCCGTTAAAATCAAATCAAATAACCTTATAAAAAGAAACCGTGAGACCCCAAGCTCAACGGCTGAGAGGACCCCAAGCTCCTCATAAATGGCCAACAAAACACATATCACAAGCGGCTACCACCCAGTCGTACCTCTACCTTCACGTGACACCTAAGTGTCTAAATCATATTATCACAACTTAAGTTTTTATTCCATCAATTCCATGATCTTAATTTCCGAGCAGGCTCCCGGCCTTATAGCTCGTCTGGAAACCAAGCATCTCAACAAGCCCACAAGATATCAAAATCACAATAACACAGCCAATGCACAATAAATATTCACACAGTATCAAGCAAGTCACAGCAACAATATTACAGGCAATATACTACAGATTATCCTTCCTCACCTCAGTTGTTGTACTCCACCAGAAAATCGTTAGCGGGTTCTCCTTCCACAGTCACAAATATGCACAATGAGTATGATATGCAGATGACTATTATTTATCATTGGTACCCGGTCGATATTATTTAGAAATGTTCCTCCTAAAGTTATATATTATTTCTCCAAAAAGGATAATTAGTAACTTATAATCTCGCTTAATTCCAAATATGTATACGCCTTTAGAAATACATGTATATATCTATTATTTCTATATTTCCAGAAATTATAATATGTTTATTATTAATAAAACTAGGCCAAGAGTATATTATTTATTGGGCCACGATCATCAAGCCCAAGTCTCATCCAATTAGGCCCAAGCATAAAGTTCAGACAATGAGAACCCAAAGTCCATAAGACTAAGGTACAAGGCCCATGTTACAAAATCCCAAGCCAAGACCTTGGACCAATAGCCCAACCTATTTACTGTACGTCATCTTCATTCCCAGTAATAGATGACTCACCTCAAAAAAAACTTAGCAATGTTGCAGACACTGCCAACGGAGCGAGGCGACGAACAAGGTGTCTCGGGGAAGAACTACGGTTCCTAGTGGTGTTGCTTGTGATGGAGAATAAGTTGGTTATGGTGGTTGTGGTTTGTACGTGAGAGAGATGAAGAAAAGATAGAAGGAAAGGTGATGGTGTTTGAAGGTGACGAGCTCTGTGGTCATTTGTTGTCCTTCCTCATTCAATTTCACTCAACATGTCCCTGAACTTACCGGGTCACCCTGTCCTTTTCACAGTCCATAGCGGGTAAGGAGCTTGTGGTGCTAACACGTGTCCGTGTCATGTGGACTTGCAAACTCCAGAATTTTTTTATTCGTTTTATCTTTCTCTAACACGTGGTGCTAACACGTGTCCGTGTCATGTGGACTTGCAAACTCCAGAATTTTTTTATTCGTTTTATCTTTCTCTAACACGTGGTGCTAACACGTGTCCGTGTCATGTGGTGTTGACACGTGTCTATGAGGCCCACGCAAAGAGGATGAGAGGGTGTACGGGCCCACTCTATTATTGTTAAAGTCTTTATTTAATCAAATAGGGTTTTAAAAATAGATTTTGAAAATTTTAAAAAAAATGAAAAGTAGAGGAAAAGGAAAAAAATGGAGGCATGGGCTCCATAGACACGTGTCAACACCACAGCTCTTTACTGGCTGTGGACTGTAAAAAGGATAGGGTGCCCCGGTAGATAATAAGTTCAGGGACATGTTGAGTGAAATTGAATAAGAAGGGACAACAAATGTGAAATCGATAAAATGAAAGGACAGAAAAAACTATTTACTCATATGTAAAGGTATGAGGAATGAAACTCGACGAGAAGTTAGTGCAAAAAGTGGAGTTAAGAACGAAACTGGTTATGGGTTCTTGGTTTGCAGGTAATGAGTAGAGAAGGTAAGGGTCCTTTTTATAGGCACGAAAAGTTGTGGCGTAACGACGAAGGAGTTTGTCCTTACCAAGGAAAAAAATCTAGGGGCAAAGAAAAAATCTGGGTGTCGCTTACCGGTGAAGAAGAAATGCGAAGCAAGGTGTGGACAAAAGATAATAATGCAGGCATGTCTCACTTTATCAGAAACGTGGGGCAAGTGTTAGATTTAGAATCCGAGGCTCGGTTTTCTTTGGAATAATTTTCAAAGTTATTTATATACGGTAAATACCTTATTACAGTCCGATAAAAATATGAAGTTTTTACCCGGGCTGTTACATTAAAAATTCAATCTTACAAAAATAACAATGCAACAAAAATATATATACCAGGGAACATAATTTAAAGACTAGGTAGACGTATACCATTCATTCATCAATTTATATGGGTTCCTTGATCTAAATATATTATAGCAATATACCTATATTATCAAAGATGTACAAGCATCCCTTTGAACTATACATGCAAGCTAGTAATCTTATCTAATTTCTTGAAACATGTAATTAAATCAAGATTTCAGGCAAGAATTCTAATTTTAAAATACTTAAAAACAGAGCAAACTAACTTATATTATTAAAATTTTGTAACTTTTAAGAATAAAAAGTTTCACTCTCTCATGTTAATTATTATTATTGTTCGATTTAGTATAGATATTAAGTTTACTCCACCTAAAAATTCCTTCACTCATATTCATGAATAGTTGCTTTTCGTATTATGAAAAATAATTTGATATGTATTCAAGAGTAAAATAATAATATATTTTTTACTTCATTACTAAATTAGAATTAAATTGATTATTGCATAAACTTTTTATTCTTAAAAATGTAATAAGATCATATCATGATAAATTATGTATATTTTTTAATGTAAATATTACAGACATAACATCAAGTATTTCCAAAAAAATATTATATAAAAATGACAATATTTGATGGATACGATAAATATTACTGGAATAAGTAAAAATTATAATTTATAAACCGACAAAAAAAATAATAATCTATAATGCAAGATATAACTTAGCTAAATGTAATTGTAGCAGGAATGAACTGGTTATTGTGGTTTCTTATTTATCTTTGAATGTATAAGTCTAATTTTTAGCAACAATAGTATTTTATAATTTTAATGCATTTATTTAGGCTTTTAAAATATTTTTGACACACAGTTTATAACTTGCTTACAAACAACTTCCGCGCTGCTGGTAAAGAAAAAAAAAAAAATTTGCGCCTCCGCAAAAGATTCCAATGCTTAAAAGTTTTCTAATGGTGGGAAGTCTGTAATTATGATTAAATTTTATGCTTGTAGTATAATTTTGAAAAAGTTAGAGGTAGTTTCATAAGGCAAAAGGTTTTAAGGATCATTACGGAAAAGTAACAAATTAGGTATTAAAGGCACGTTTTTGTTGGTCCAGTTGAGCATGGGTAACTTTACCTAGAAATCCTCGGTATGATAGAATTAACCTTTCATTTTTCTTATGAGTTAAATTTTTTTTTGTGTCCCTTAGATTTCATAAAGTCCTTAAAGTGTTTTTTTTCAAAGACTCTGTCCTTGAATCGGAAAGAATCCTCAAGAATTTGTCTTTTTTCCCTTCCATTACCGGTAATCCACTCACTGAGTGACATGTGGCGCCACGTTGATTGTGGGCCCTGAGATGACGAAGTAGTTTATTGTTTTCCTTTTTTTTCTTTTTCTAGATTTAGTTTCTAATAATAGTAAGAAATTGGAAAAAAATTTCCATAACAAAATATTGAGGTGAGTGGTGGGGCCTGCGTACAAGGGCCAAGCACGTGGGCTATAGGGATGGCAAAAGTCCCCACCGATGCGGGGATCCGCGGGGATTCTCCGCCATGGGACGGGGATAGGGACGATTCTTGACCCGTAGGGATGGAGATGGGGAGGATTTTCAACCCGAGATTAATTTGGGGATCATAGTACCCGCCCTGCAGAGATCCCAAAAATATAAAATAACAATTTTACCCCTCTAGTTACTCCATATATAATTGTTACTTTATATTTTTGGATTATATCGTGATATATATATATATATATATATTAAGTTCGGATTTTTAGCCATTTTTTTCAAATATAAAAATATAATATAATATAGACCATAAATTCACTTCAATTCACTTACTTTATTGTATTTTTCTTTCTCATGTTTGGTTGAATTTAAATCTTTTGGTAGATATATGTATATATAATAATAGATAGTAATATATATTTTGTACTAACACTAGCATTAATATGTATTTTGTAACTTCTTGGAACTAAATTTTAAGTTTTCAGGTAGTAAAAATTACAAATATTTAAAATGAATAATTTGAGTCGTGGGGATCCGTGGGGAGTGCGGGGAGCCGAGATGGGGACCAAATTCTCCCTGCCGAGGGGAATGGGGATGGGGATTGGGAGAGTTTCAGGTCGCGAGGATGGAGCGGAGATTCCTCTACCCGCACAATCCCCGCCCCGCTGCCATCCCTAGTGGGCCAAGCTAGGCGAGACTTTTCCCGCTCGAGGAGACGGCATCATTTGGTGCCATGCGCGCTCACGAGGAAGAAATGGGCGTACGTTTTGGCCTCACTAAACGAAAACAACGTCGTGTCGTTTAAAATCAAAATGCGCGCCCAACCCCAGAGGCGGTGGCCCAGGGGGCTGAGGGGGGCCATGGCCCCTTATATTTTCATTTTTCCATATAGGTCCCATCGTAATATACTCGTATGCTCCCTAAACTTTCAATTTTTTCATATAAGTCCTATCATAATATGTATTTGAATCCTTCTAATTTTTTTTTTCATATAAATCCATATTATTACACACAAAATATTATCTTGGCCCCCTCTAAAAATTATATCTAGCTCTGCCACTCCCAAGCCCAGTCTCATGTTACGCGCCACCGACATTTCGAGTGTATACTTAATTTAAATGGCTTTGTTTTTGTTGTTTGGATGTAAACAACCCACTGACATTGACAAATCGAGTTAGTGGACCGTGGACCCCACTGTGTGTGTGGGATTCCCCGCGTAGTGGAAACGACTACATTCGGTGTTTTGTATTGGAGATGAAGGACGGGTAATGGAGTAGAGTGAAAAAGAAAATGCGAGGGAGATGAATCTTGTCATGTAGCGGCTGGAATATGGAGTCTGAGAAAGGTAAAAAGTTCTAACAAAGGCAGGAAGAGAGACAAAGGTAAGGTTCGGGTTTGGCAGAGGAAGGTTCGGGTTCAATGCGGAAGAGGTTCGGGTTCTGATTAAGAAGCTTAGCTTAGCAACTGCCTTTCTGAGGTACGAATCTTCACCTTTTGCTTTGTAATTAATTATTAATCAACATGTATTTGTAAAGGTTCGTGGTGTTTGGCTTTTCCTTTTTGGCTTGTGTGGAGTACGGTGGTCCTAGAGTGTGTGTCGGTGTCGAGTGGTATAGTGTTAGGCTGGTTGGTTGAATATTAGAACAAGACAATTATTTTGTAATTACTGTAATGGAATTGTTTCTCTTGGAAATTGATTAGTAATTGTTTGGTAAAATTCTTGTAATTGTTTAGTAATTGTGTAGTGATTTGTGTAGTAATTGATATTTCTCTTGGAAATTGGTTAGTAATTGTTTAGTAAAATTCTCGTGTTGTGTCGACTGGGATACTCTTTTAGTATCAAAAAAAATTGTTTAGTAAAATTCTTCTAATTTTTTGGTAATTGTGTAGTAATTGATGCTCTGGGTGTAGTGACCATTGTGCTTAGTAATTGTTTGTCTCTGTTTTTGGAAACATGTAGGCCAATGTATAATGGCATTCGACGAAGTGGTATTGCATTTTCATATTGGTGGCGTATTCATACGGGCTCCTCATCTTAGTTATTTGGTTAGAGAGGTTCAGTGTAGATACTCGAGTGTAGACCATATCTCCTACCATAGTCTGTTGGATTCGTGTGAGGAGTTGGGGTATAGGAATGTGTCAAAGCTTTTTTTACTGTCTACCACTAGGGTAGGAAAACCATGGTGAGAGCCAAGACATTCTATTAGAGCGTGAGTTGAAGGTTGTGGACAGTGACAGATGCATTGGTCCACTTATTGACCTTGCATCAAAAGAGGGTGAGGCTGATATTTACGTTTAGCATGAGCAGGAGGAGCACCCATATTGTGGAGTAGACAATCCTAAGAATGTGTACAGGAAGTTAAATATACAATTTCCTGGTCTCTCATATGGTGAGAGTAGTGGGGCTATTAATAGAGGACGGAGTAACAGGGAGGTTGATAATGGGAGTAGGAATGAGGTTGTTGAGGTGGGTGAGAATAGTCAACATGCATTAAGAGAGGAGATAGGTAACTTATTCATTGTTGAGTAAGGCCTAACTCTTTATGAGAAATGATGTTAGGGGCACGGTACCCCAGCCTTTGTTGATTATAGACTGATGAGCTTGTCGTGCCCATGACTAAGAACTAGAGTAGACTCCCAGTTATAGACAAAGAGGGCATGTCAAGCCTCAATCTTTAGGTCTCATAGATCTTCCCTTTTAGTCACTTTGACTATATCCTCAAGGATAGGATCTCTCGGTCTCTTCTTTCAGTCACTTTGACTATATCCTCAAGGATAGGATCCCTTGGTCCCTGTTTCTAGTCGCCATGACTATATCCTCAAGGATAAGTTCCCTCTTGGGTATGTAGAGGATAATAGAAAATCGTGTGGAGGCAACCACCCCGATGTTGTGAGAATAGATAACCAAGCCCAGGGTACCGTGCCAATAGTATATTAGATGAAAAAAATCCCTCTAGGTTAGAATGGACATCAAAGTTGACCACCGATTGTTGTGAGGACCCGGGCCAACCTTGTTGGATTTTGGCCTCCTCACCTTATTCTTACACCTTCTTCTTCTAGGTCAATCCAACAAATCAATGGAGTCGCCACCCTAATTTTATTTCTTGGGAAAATTTGAGGAAAAATAAACATAAAGGCATCGGTAATAGCGAACCAGAGAATGTGAATTCGGTTCGTTATAGGTAGGAAGGTGTTAGACACCCACCCCGTATTGGGGAGAAGTCTTGTGAAATTGAGGACTATTTTTTTTCCTTGTGAGTGTGCATGCATAGTATGAAAACAATCAAAGAACAAAATAGATAACAAAAATTAAAAAGAATGGGGGTAGGGAGGGGAATTGGTGGTTCTTGACCGGGTTCAAAGCTCCCGTAGTTCTTACATGTTATCACACAACAACTACATCATCAATGAAAGCATTAGTTCATCAATAAGTCAACAGCAAAAATTAATCAAAAAAAGTTTGGGTTTACCTCTTGTAGCCTCCTCTAGCTCGTTGGTTTTGGTTGTCTTTGGAACCCAACCTTCTTCCACTTCTAAGCTGTATCTTCAACCTCTTCTTGACTTTTCCTTGTTGACTTCCTCTTGATGTGCTTCTCCACAAAAATCCTTCAGAATAACAACTCTCAAAATATTTCTAGACTTGGAGAAATAGAGTTTCTCCAAGCACTTAAGCTTTCTAGTGCTTGTGTAGAGTAGAGTTTGGGGGACTCTTGTGTGTCCAATGAATGAAGGAGGGGGTCTATTTATAGTGTCCTAGGGTTGGGGGTCATGGACCATCATATTAGACAAGATTCTTGCCAAAATTCTAGAGAAAATTGGCTAAAATTAAATAAATGCCAAAAATGCCAAAAAAATTGCTTAACAGTAATGCTTGGCCGCTAGGCCCCCGGGAGTCATGGCGATGTGGCCGCCAGCACTGCTCACTGTTTACGCGTTCTTGCCTTTTTTATCCTGATTTTCGCTAATTCCGCCCTGACTTAATTTTAACGCCTAAAATTACTACTGTCAGCCTAGAAAATATCCCTTAACTGATTACTAATCCCCCAAACCATTCCCATTAACATTCAAACACTTAGATTGCTTAGTTTCTATATTTTTTTACCATAAAACACTTCTTATAAAAATGGAAATTTCAACTCTGATTTTCCACGAAAACCAGAGTTAAATTTGGGTTGCAAGGAATGTATTTTATTGGCTGGTTATTCCTGAAAGATCTACATTTTATTAATTCTAAGTCTAAATATATTTTTGGCCCAAAATTAAGTCATCTAATTAAAAATACACTTAAAGTCTAAATTAATTAAAATGCCACATTTTATCAATCCAAGTTCCAATACAACTCTAGCCTAGGTTAAGTAATCTAATTAACCTTGGTTTTGAGACATAATAAGGCCTAAATTAATCAAATATGAGTGGTACAAATTTGGATATTCACAGGTGCCTCTCGTTGTTGAGTCTTTAGGAACTAGAGAAGAAAAACCAAATTTGGAGGTGCTATCAATGATGACGTGGTCACCGTGTCATGAATTGGAGCATTTTATACTCCAAGTGTAGGAATCATCTCATCCTGAGGTTATGCTAGAAGGGTCATCTAGGGACTCATTTAATGCTTACTTATTCCACTGGAGAAATTGATAACCACTTTGTGATGTATGTTAACTGGGGAGGTGTCTAACCTCCAAGTTGTCTAAGGAGAGGTTTCATTAAACTCTCGTGGTTTGTCTAGGGAGAGATTTCATTAAACGCTCAAGGTTGGTCGAGTGAGAGATTTAGTAAACTCTCGAAGTTTGTCTAGGGAGAGATTTCATTAGACTCTCAAGGTTGGTCAAGGGAGAGATTTAATTAAACTCTCAGAGTTTGTCTAGAGAGAGATTTCATTAAACTATCAAGGTTGGTCGAGGGAGAGATTTCATTAAACACTCAAGGTTGGTCGAGGGAGAGATTTCATTAAACTCTAGGAGTTTGCACTGTCGGCTGTCAACTTCATCGTCTGTCTTACCAAGTTAGGGTGATCGTGCCCCTAGGGACAGCTGCTCGTGTTTTAGGACATTTCATGCCCCTAGATGAGAGATCATCTACTAACTGGGTTCGTGGCTCATCATGCCCCCTTTCAACTGGTAGGCACATCATGCCTCTTGGCAAAATCAGGATATCATGCCCCTATAGTCAAACAATCGGAGGTGAGGATAGCATGTCCCTGGTATTAATGATTAAGGGGCACTCATGCCCGTAATGGTCATCCATGTCTAGGGGATTCGCAAGTCAAACTAAACGGGCCTATCATACCCTTAGAAAAACAGATCATCAATGAGGGGTAGCATGCTCCCTTATATGTTGCTAACAAAATGTCGGGACCATGGTGGCCCCTATATGCATGGCACTGATAAAAATATGTATACTTCTAAATCAATAACACCGAGCCCGCTGTGCTCCTAATAAGATTATCGGGATAACAACTCCGTGAGTCTTATATCTTTTCCCGAAATCTCATTGAGTCCTAAAAAAAAAAAACAAATCATTCGAGTCCTACAACGCTTAAAAAGAACACCAAATGAGTCCCCGTCCATGTTTCCGTCAAATTTTCTGTTATTTCTAAGAATTTTTAGTCCCTATAAGTATATATAATATTATTTTAGTCCCTATAATTTTCTATAATTTTCGTTTTAGTCCTTTATAAAATAATAAAAAATAAAAAAAGAGTGACTCAAACCATTAAATGCACATTATTACATATATTAGATTTTAAAGTTTCAAATTTAGGATAAAAAATGAAGTAATAAGCCAAACATATTAAATCCTAAAATCCTAAATTCTAAACCCTCAATCTCAAAACCAAAAACACTAAATTTAGAAATTATCAACTTTATATCATAAATCTCTAAATTTTAAATCTTAAAAATTTTAAACACGAAACCATACATCCTAAAATCCTAAACTCTAAAATCTAAATCCTAAATTCTAATCTTTGAAAATCTTAAACCCTCATTCTTTCTTAAACCCTAAAAACTAAAAACCTTAAATTCTAAATCTAAAAATATTAAAACACTAAATCCTAAATTCTAAAACCTAAACCTTAAAATATTAAATCTTATACTCTAAAACCTCAAACTCTAAACCCTAAAATCCTTAACTTCATATCATAAATCTCTAAACTCTAAATCCTAAAAAACTTAAATCCTAAATTCTAAAACTTAAATCCTAATATTTAAATCCTAAAAACCTAAAATCCTAACCTTTAAAGTTTTAGAGTTTAGGGTCTAAAGTTTATGATTTAGGGTTTATGATTTAGGAGATTAGAATTTAGGAGTTAGTTTAGAGTTGAAGTTTTTTTGTATTCAAAATTTAGAGATCTATGATATAAAGTTAAAGAATCTAGAGCTTAGAATTTAAGATTTTATAGTTTAAGGTTTAATATTTTAAGGTTTAAGGTTTAAGATTTACGGTTTATTGGTTTAATATTTTAGGGTTTAGAGTTCATGGTCTTATAACTTTTTAAGGTTTAGGATATAAGACTAAGGATATAATGTTTCAAGTTTAGAATGTAGGACTTAGGATTTAGAGTTTAGGATTTTAGGATTTTTAGTTTAGGGTTTAACGTTTTTAAAATTTAAAATTTAAAGGTTTAGGATATAAAATTGAGAATTTTAGAATTTAGTATTTAGGGTTTAGAATTTACGAATTTAATATTTAGTATTTTCAGCTTACTACTTCACTTTGTATCCTAAATTCTAAACCCTAAAAGTTAATATACATAGAGATATGCATTTAGTGTTTCGAGTCGCTCTTTTTTTTTTTTTATTTTATAAAGGATTAAAATGAAAATTTTAGAAAAGTATAAGGACTAAAAAAATGTTATATAAAATTACAGGGACTAAAAGTTCTTAAAGATAACAAAAAATTTAACGGAATCATAGACGAAGACTCAATTGGTGTTCTCTTTAAATGTTATAGGACTTGAATGAGTCATTTTTTGATTTTAGGACTCAAATAAGATTTCAGGAAAAGATATAGGACTCGCGGAGTTGTTATCCCTAAGATTATCTGTTAAAAGCCAGGTATCAAGCCCCTCGCGTTAGATTTATAATAAAAAATGCAAAGACGATCACACAAACTATTCCAAAACAAAAAGTTTCATCATTATGGACTCAAAGATGTGCAAATAGTGGTTAAGATTTGGAAAAGGGGAATTCAGGACCCATAGAAATACAAGAAAGGGATGAACTGGAGCCGGCGGTCATTTGTTGATGGCCGCCAGCACCCGCGGTCATGCATAGATGATCGTCAGGGCTAGGTGGTCTTCTCGACATGGCCCTGCCCCATTCGGGTTTTAAAACCCCTCAAACCTCCTTTTTCCCTCTCATTTGCTCAAAACACCTCGAAAACAAAAAAAATCCTCTCACCCATCAACCCATGGCGCGCTAACATCTTCTACTTCCTTCTCCATTCCACTTTCATGGCATCAACATCATCATATCAAAAAAAAAAAAAACATGAAGAGATACCATGAAGAAATCAATAGCATAAAAAAAAAAACATCATCATATCAAAAGAAATCAAGAAAAGATACCATGAAGAGGTATCGTCCAAGATCGAATCCGGAGGAAAATCAAGGTCTATTGCTCAAATCCCTTGAAAGGCATTTCTTCACACAACTTATCAATCTATATTATATTAAATTAAAAATCTAGATCTATAATGTTAAACACATGGCAAGGATTATGCAACTCCCATGTGCCACATGGCAAAGAGCCTATGTCAAACCAAATGAGCAATTAGGCTTATGTGACAACCCGTTAGCTTATTACGCCAACTAATGTAATTAATATATTATTTAATAAATTTAATAGAAATTTTTTTTTTAACATTCTAAACTCAATTCTAAATTAATTGAATCATTTAAAGCATTACATTGGAACCTACCCTTTACCATATGCGTTGTTCCATTTACAGCCTTTTTCTGAATTGGTTAGAAGGGAATAACGTGTTGTGGAAAGAGTACCATATGCATTGTTCCATTTACAGGAATTACGTAGAAAGGGAAAACAGAAACAAGCCTTCATGAACCATAATTAAGGCCATTAATTATGGTTCTTGATCCCTAATTTTTTCCAGCAAAAAATTCATACACCAAGCAATTCTAAAACCGAAATGCATTAAAAATTGTACAGGGTATCTAACATGGCAATCCAATTTTTTAGATAGATAAATATAAACTTTAATTATTCCTAAATCACCAATTTAATTCAAAGGAATCTATATAAATATTCCAAAAGAACAGGGAAAGAAAAGGGAAGCAAGATCCACTGTACCGATACCTCTGCCTTTCAAACCCTCTTGCATTAAAATTTGCATTGAAATGGCAGGAAGTTTGAAACGTCCACATCCCATTACAACAATCAAATGATAATAAAGAGACTCAAAATTGTCTGAATACATTAGCTCTTTATGGTTTAAATAATTGCAATACAACTAATGGAGCCAATTCAGATTAATGCATTAGTAACAAACATAAAAAAGAGAATATCAATCGGCATAAATCCACCTATATAATGTGTTGTTACCGTGTTTGTTGTTCCAAGCAGATCTTCCCAAAAAAAGATGCTCATTATTTTTCCAGGTAGCCAAATTCGAGATCACATATCCTTGACCTGTCTTCACAACCAAAAACCGATGCTCATTATGTCTTCACATATCCATTACTTGCTAGCAATTTTTCCTTCATATAGTAAATTTCGCATCATAACTTCACAACCACAAGCAACCAGTTCAAAATTGTTCAAAACAAGATAACAAGATAGATTTGTGGCAATTTGTATCGATTTGCTAGATTTTGTGGTTTTTTTCTTTGTTCTGTTCATGTAGAATATACAATCAGCCCTTACTCAACTACTTCAATCTACCACACACATTTTATATAGGGAATCTTGGAGAAGGAACCAAAGAGACTGTAACAAGGTAGATTTGTGGCAATTTATATTGATTTTCTTGATTTAGTGTTTTTTTCCTTTGATCTGTTCATCCTCAGGGTAATTACAAGATATATAATTTGGAAGGAATGAAGAGATAAACTGAAAATGAAGCCAGAAAAGATTGGAACCACAAGGTAATTACATAAAGAGCTGTTGATTGTTGTTATTATACAGGAAAAAAGATTGTTTTATTCAGTAGCCTAAAAAAGAATCGTTTTCAAGTAACTTTCTCAACTACTTCACCAAAGAGACTGTTCAAAACGAGGTAGATTTGTGGCAATTTATATCGATTTTCTTGATTTTGTGATTTTTTTCTTTGATTTGTTCATCTTCAGGTAAGTACCAAGTATATGATCTGGAAGGAATGGAGATATAAATTGAAAATGAAGCCAGAAAAGATTGGGACTACAAGGTAATTACATAAATAATTGTTGATTGTTATTATTATACACAAAATATATATATGAGGTTTTCCCTCAACAGATGAGACTGGATCATTTGAAATTGGAAGTACAGAAAAGTTATGCTCACTTCGCTACACTGAGTTAATCACACAACGAACAGGCCAATTTCTTTCATGAAACTGTGTGCTGTAATATAAGTTAGAAAGGAAAATGACTCGATCCTGAAAACATAAAGAATCCCATAGCCGGCCACAACCCAAAAGTCAAGTTGATACTTTTGCACCGCTTACTTCAATATTTCAGAACTGGAATTTAATAACAGTGCAGCATGGTAGTCCCACAAATAATGTTACCAACATAAAAGCCAAACATAAGAAGCTGAAGCAGAGGCACAAATCAGATTTACCTTATCGCCAGCAACAAGAATCACTAATTGACCAGTCTCTGCAGGTTGCTTGCTACCTGAAACAGGAGCCTCAAGGAAGGAAGCGCCCTTTGATGTAATTGCCTGCGGATATGAGCTGCAAATATTTACATATTCATAGAAATAATGCTAAGAGTGTTTCATTAGTCATAAGAGAAATGTCCAACTGACTTTTGTATGGGAAGACCACAATTATCTTCAGCAACAGTAAAAAAAAGTCAACTGAAAGGATGACTAAAACCTATAAGAGATTAAGGTCTCCATAACTTCTCATTCCGTTAGTTATCATGTTAAAGCACTACTAATCAATCATCAAGCATGAGAGCATATTCACCTTTTTATATGTATATTAAACTAATTAAATCGTTAATGGAGCCACTGCCTATACTGCATTATATAATATATATTATATTTTTCCTGGACCATAATGTATGTTTTGAGCATGGTTCATGAATGGGAAATTTGCCATGTGAAAATTCTCATGTTTCATGGAGCACCTATTCATAGCCCCCACAAAATTTGGAGTTATTAACAAGACGATCTAATTAAGAGCATATACATTTCTATATATGGACAAAGTGTATATATTCATGTGTTAACAGGAAAAACATAATCATTTATTCGGAGTTGTAATAATGTGTTACCATGCTTTTGCATTTATACGGGAGTGTTGAGGAAGTCCCTGGAGAGAGTAGAGACCTGCACAGTAACAAAAAAACAAAGGTTTTGTGATACCTTAGGGCTGTGATCCTGGGCAGACTCTAATGCTTAAGTTATCTAGGGGCTAAGCAGAAACGTAGGCTAAGGAATGTAGCGAGCGAAAGAGGTATTCTTAAAGTACAAGGAAAAGTGGAATAGACAGAATGCACAAGAAACAACACATATTTTCAGCCATGAGATACACGCCAATCAAGCTAAATCCAATTTAACCAGAAATAACCCCCATCAAAAGGTGGATCATCACTCACCGAAAGTGACAGGTCCAGGAGCTCCACAAAAGGAGAGATGTAGCAATAGCAAGATACTTTGAGTTAACTAAAGACTCTCAAATAGAGTCGAACTGACAAAATTTAAAAGGAAAAGTTACGTGTGTGCAGGTCATCCAAAACAGAAAATAAACACTTAGTCTAGGCAATTGCTATCCCAAACTATGCGACTTTCTAAACCAATGTATCGTCCAAACAGAAAGCATGCAAGCATGAGACTGGCGCAAGAATGGGGAAGAAAATGGAGCGAGAGCATCCAATTCATCAAACATTTTGTGCCCTATACTTACATCCAACTCACTCAGCTTCAACCATGCGAAGATCAAGAGGAAATTATTGAAACTGTGCAGCCAATGTACGGTCTCCAAGAGAAAAATTAACAGAAACATAAGCCTTAATGGCACCCTCTCCATCCCTGAATCCTGTATCCGCTGTCAGATGAATAGAGTTGGGAACTTCACACTCGAATAGAACTTCATAGATCAATGCACTACCACCAGCAACTCCCAATCCAGTTGAGTACCTACAAAATCGAAAATTACAAATCCCATGAACCTACATTTTCTCATCACTAAACGGGTAACCAAAGGCTTCTAACCAGGAAAAAAAAGTAAATTAGGTAAAGGCGGTCAACGACTCCTTCGCAAGAACTCGAACCAAGCCCCGGCCCTCCTTTCCTTCTTGGCAGTGACGACTGAGATGAGAGACAGATGGGTGGCGGCTGCTTGAGGAGGGAAAGAAGAAGATGAAGGCTGGTAAAGAACATACCAAATCTGCTACCACAACCGGAAAACCAATTCAACCTCACAGAACCTCCAATTCAATAACGCAGCAACTACAAGCATCTAAACGAATTGAAGTGAGGAAGAGTCGCTGCCCGGAAGAATTTGTTATCTCACTCGAATCTGCCGGATCCGACCAAACCGAGCCTCACGACTGAAGGCATCAAGCAACACACAAGCAGCAGCCACCATCAGTAAGTTAAACCCGCCATTCAATCACCAAACCAAATCCAAAATGATCTAGAAGAGAAAGGAAGAACTAGAATCCTTACCGGAAAATTCAATGTCCAAAACTGGACCTGTTCGGAACTGCAACAACCCGAAACTCACCGCCGGAATCGACCACCCGCATCCACTCTCCACAACCTGCAACACACCCCGGCTGAACACATCGCCGTCCCGCGCCAGCAATCCCAGAGTCCGGCCACAGCAACCACCACGTACAGCCTACCACCGAACACCGTCCACTCGTCACCAGCAACAAGGCATCAGACCCCACATCAATACACAGAAGAAAGAAAAAGAAGAAGAAACGAAGAGCAGGGACGGTGGCGAGGTTTACCAAGTGGCGGCGACTCCTAGCAACCACGCACAGGCGCTCTTTGTCGCGCACAGAACCTGGGCTCGCCTCGGCCTCCTCTGCAATCAACGGCGACGGCGGTTTCGAGCTCGGTCTTCAAGTTCCTCCTCTGGTCGCAACTCATAGGAACAAGGAAGGAAGCTACATGGTGGCGGTGGCGGTGGCGGTGGCGTGGAGAAGACGAAGATGAGAGGGATGATGGAGAATTGTGGAAGAGAAAACGAAAACCAAAAGAAAAGAAGAGAAAGATTTTTGGTGCAATACCTGTTAATGCCACGATTCAAGGGAGAGGAAGAGAAAACGTGGAGAGAAAAGAGGAAGAAGAAGAGATGGACGTGGGCGGCCGAACTCGGGAAGGAAAGGGAGAAAAGAAAACAGTGGAGAGAGGGAGAAAGTGATAGAATTTATACCCAAGCCCTAGAGTTAGGGTTTCCAAAGAACGCAAAACGGCCTCGTTTTCAGTCAAAACGGTGCCACCTCATCCTAGTCAACCTCAAAGTCAAAACACACTCTTATATGTGTTTTATGCTTTGGCCCAGACAAAACTACGTAATTTCAAGTAAAACTACCGCCAGTAATGTGTTTTATTCTCAAAACACTTTTTTTAAAAATTCACATAAATAAATACTTAGAGGTAAAATTTTTATAATTCTTGAAATAAATTTCTCATAACCATGAAATAATACCGAAGAAATTTACGAGGCAAAATTAGAAATTAAATTCTAAAAATTTTGGAAATTCCATAAAAATTAAAAACGAAAATTTGGGGCGCTATAGGCCAAGCAAGGCCAGCCAACCACCACCAACCGGCCCAGCAAGTCCGGCCATGCACCACAGTGGCCCCATACTTGTAAAGGGCCAACGGATTAGAAAATGAAACTGAAGCATCAAATGGTAAAGGAAATGTAGAATGGTAAAGCATTCCTCCCAAATCCAGTCCGAACCATGAAAGACCCTGGACACGTCACGATAGAAGTTAGACATCTCCCGGTAAGCAGTGGCAAAGCCGAGGGTGTGGTGGAGAAGAAAGGAAAAATAAAAAGGAAAGAAAAGAAAAAGGGAAAATGAGGGGATTGGGTGAGGTGGGGCGGCGACGTGGGAAGGGATGAGGGACGAACCTGGACGGGTACTTGGGCGAAGGGGGGCGGCAGTTGGTGTTTTTGGGAAGTGGAGGGAGTTATGGAGAATGTTGGGGAAGGAATAATGGTGGTGTTGGGAATTGGAGAAGATGGTGGAGGGTATGGGTATTAAACCTACATCTGTCATTACTGCCTCTCATGGAATCCCAGATATTTTGCTCATGTTCAAACCTCTGCTCCTAAATTTTTACAAAAGCTGCCACTGTTCCCATTCTTGTCCCGGGAAGAAAATGATACCCCCAAACTTGAATTTTGGCGCCAACTCTCGGGAATGAAAATGCATGGATGCAGGGGTATGATGGTCATTTAGCACAACAATTACAAAACACAACATGGCAAACAGTGCATGCTGGTAAATTTAAAATGCAAGAGAAGGGATAAGGGTGCTTCTCTGTTTGTCGACACTGGTGTGTTGCATTAGCAGTGCCGCAGTTGGTCATCATAGTGCCCCTGTCTTTATAGTTTTCATGATTTTTATACTTTTTATGGCTGTAAAAAAAACAACAAAAATGAAACAACAAAAATAAACTAAAGGGATGTACTTAAAATAAAAACTCACCTCGGGTTGCCTCCCGAGCAACGCTTCAATTAACGTCCTGAAGCTGGACACTACTCACATCACTCAGCAGCGGGCGTTGCTAGTGAAGCATCCACCAGCTCATCCATTGGTGCGTGTGGGACATACCTTTTCAAGCGCTGGTGGTTCACCTTAAAAGGTGGGCCATTATCTTTCTCAATCTCAACGGCACCCTGTGGGAATACACTCACCACCGTGTATGGTCCCGTCCACCGAGATCGAAGTTTTCCCGAAAAAAGCTTCATGCCGAAGTTGAACAGCAACACTGCTTCACCTTCCTGGAACCGTCTTCTAATGATATTACTATCATGCCACCTTTTGGACCTTTCCTTGTAGATTTTATTATTCTCATAGGCCTCCAGGCGGATTTCTTCAATCTCGTTGAGCTGCAGCTGTCTAGCAGTGCCAGCTGTTGTAGCATCAAAGTTCAAAGCCTTAATCGCGCAATAGGCTTTATGATCTAGCTCAACCGGAAGGTGACAGGACTTCCCATACACGAGCCTGTAAGGTGTAGTGACAATAGGAGTCTTGTAGGCTGCCCTATAGGCCCACAGTGCATCATCCAGCTTCATGGACCAATCCTTGCGGGTGGCACTGACCGTCTTCTCCAAAATGCGCTTGATCTCCCTCTTGGACACCTCCACTTGGCTGCTGGTCTGAGGGTGATAGGGTGTTGCAACCCGATGAGAAACCCCATACTGCTTCAGTAGTGTCGCGAACAGCTTGTTGCAGAAGTGTGACCCTCCAACACTAATAATAACTCTAGGAACTCCGAATCTGGTCAAGATATTCTTCTTCAAAAACCTTGTTACAACAGAGCCATCATTGGTTGGAGACGCAATAGCCTCAACCCACTTGGTCACATAGTTAACAACGACGAGGATATACTGATTCGACTAGAAAAAGGGGAGAGGACCTATGAAGTTAATACCCCACACATCAAATGGCTCAACGAACAACATACCTTGTTGTGGACCTTCATGTCACTGTGAAATGTTCCCAGTACACTGGCAGCAGTCACAGGACTTTACAAACTCCCTTGCATCTCTGAAAATGGTAGGCCAAAAGAAACCGGACTGAAGAACTTTGATGGCTATCTTTTGGGCTGCATAGTGTCCTCCATAGGGGGCCTGGTGGCAGCAGTCGATAATCGACATGTGAAGCTCCTCAGGTATGCACTTGTGGATGATACTGTCCCCATAGCGCTTGAACAAGTCCGGCTCATCATAATAGTAATGCTTGACATCAGACAAAAATTTCTTCTTCTGGTGGTAGCTGATGTCAGGTGGGAACACACCACAAACAATGTAGTTCACATATGATGCATACTAGGGAAAATCTGGCCGAAGAATATCAACAGCAGTGCTGTTCGCCTAGACAGCGTGCACTGCTGCCACCAAATTCTCATCTGGCAGCTGGTCAATAATAGGAGGCGCATCCAGTGGTATGGAATCCTGATCCATAACAAGCCGGGAGAGATGGTCTGCCACAACATTCTCAGTGCTCTTCTATCCACAATTTCCAAGTCGAATTCTTGTAGGAGGAGAATCCAATGGATAAGATGGGGCTTGTCTTCCATCTTGGTCAGTAGGTATCTCAAGACAACATGATCACTATGGACAATCACCTTAGACCCAAGAAGGTAGGACTGGAATTTGTCAATGGCAAACACCACTGCTAGCAGCTCCTTCTCCGTGGTGGCGTAGTTCAGCTGGGCATCATCAAGGGTGCAGCTGGCATAATATATGGCGTGAAGTTTGCCATCTTTCCTCTGTCCCAGCACTGCACCCACTGCATGATCACTAGCATCGGTCATAATCTCGAATGGCCGTGTCCAGTCAGGGGGTTGCATGATCGGTGTCGTCACCAGCGCATGCTTTAACCTGCGAAAAGCATCTAAACAAGACTGATCAAATACAAAGTTGACATCTTTATTAAGGAGGTTTGTCAAAGGCTTTGCAATCTTTGAGAAATCCTTAATAAAGCGTCAATAGAAACCAACATGGCCAAGAAAACTACGCACAACTTTAACACTGGTGGGTAAAGGCAACTTTTCAATGACCTCTATTTTTGCCTTATCCACCTCAATACCACGTGCTGAGGCTAAATGTCCCAGTACAATACCCTCTCTTACCATAAAGTGGCACTTTTCCCAGTTTAGCACTAGGTGCGTCTCCTCACAGCGCTGTAGTACCTTGGTTAGATTTCTCAAGCAATCATTAAATGAAGTACCATAAACTGAAAGTCATCCATAAAAACTTTCATGATATGCTCAATTAAATCAGAAAAGATGCTCATCATGTAACACTGAAAAGTAGCAGGCGCATTGCACAAACGAAATGGCATGCACCTATATGCAAAGGTACCATAGGGGCAGGTGAAGGTAGTCTTCTCCTGATCATTGGGATAGATGGGAATCTAGAAGAAACCCGAGTACCCATCTGGTACCATAGGGGCGCTCAAGCATCTGATCGATGAAAGAGAGGGGGAAGTGGTCCTTGTAGGTGGCGCAGTTAAGCTTGCGGTAGTCGATGCACATGCGCCACCCTGTCGCTGTTCGGGTAGGAATTAACTCATTATTGGCATTATAAACCACTGTCATCCCTCCCTTTGTTAGTTATATGCCCAAAAGCCAATCTATGGATGATTGTAGTCATGTATATACTTTGAGGTTATTCCAATAAATATGATTATGAGATAATTGCTTGCATATATTTATAACCTTAGATTATATTTGATATATTCTAAAATGTCCCTAGTCGATTATTATTATGGATGGGTTGTAATAATAAATTAAGACTAGCGTATGTTGAGAATTGCATATGTGATATGAATTCCATATACGGGTACAAGTTAGAGAACTTGTGGACTGGACCGACCCACATAAGAACCCTACATGGAATGTTATATGTATGTCATTAGTGGTTCTTATAGATGTACTGTCCTCCGACCTGAGATCGTCAAGGTATCCAACATATGAATCATGTACTTTGATATTATTCCTAGTCATCCGTAACTGGGTGGACATAAGGGTAATCATTGGGTACATGATGAGTATGTAGTGGGTTTTGATTGATCAAGAGGGGATTCGTCCGACCCATATAACGGGTATATTATCAGTTAGGTTTCTTGATAGAGTTGAACTGATAAATGCATGGCCATGCTCGGATTAGGTGATATGGTGATATCACGGGTATCCGTTTTATACAGTCCACTCGAGGATCAAGAAACCGAGATTAAACATATACGAGATTGACGTTTCCATGTCTCGGTTTGATCTAGATAATGGGACGAAGGGACGATGACATATTCCGAGGTATAGAGAATCAGTACTGATCTTGTCGTTCGGGTAGCAATGATGTGTTGCTAGACGCCGCTCTTTGCTTATAATTGTAAAAATGAGATTTTACGATTATTGCCGGATGTTACAAGTGCCTACAGGGTCACACACATAGAACCGTTGATTCGAGCAGACGGTTGAACCGTGGTTGGACCATGGTTGGACTGGGTATGGTTGAATCGTGGTTGGACCATGGTTGAACCAGGGTCATTTTGGCTCACTAATTACCAGAATTATTGGGTCAAACTTAGTGCTTTGGGAGTGTGTGTTGTCTGCTTTGGCTAATGGTGGACATGATAATGAAATGTCATTATCATGGGCCATTAGTGTTGGCCATTCACTTATGCACTAATTGAGGGATTAGAGAGAGTGAGTGATCAGATCATATTGGCTGCTCCTTCCCCTCTCTTTGCACGTTTTTGACAGCACAAAAACACCTCCTCTTCTCTTCTTCTTCCTTTTGAAAGATAGGAGAAAACCACACACACATAAGGTACCCGATTTACTTGTTGCTAGCACATCAATTCGGGTGAGCTCGGAAGTTGGTTTCGTGTGACGATACCAAGTCGATCACGGTTGGTGTGGATGCCGTAGAGGAGCCAGGCCATTGTCTTGCTCTTGCTGATTCCGTCCAGCATTTAGGTGAAAGATCCTAATACTACAGGTACGAAAATTTTGTTATACGGTTTATGCTTGCTTCACTTGGTTCTTGGTTGGTTTCCCTTGCTTCCGCTGCTTGTTGTGCATATTATGAGTGTCATATTATCTCTAGGGAAACTTACAGTGGTAGCGGAGTCTTCTTGTGAAGCTCTAAACCGTATAGGTGATGCATATGTGATATGATCATCTTAGCATGTGTAGGAATCATCTTGTGTACGAGATATGCTAAGTGATTTTGAACATGATATGTTCTATGTGATAAAGCATGATCATGTCTTATTCTCTTCGATTGTGTATATATGATGCATAAGTTGTTGAGGTTGATTTGTCAAAAGTGTTTTGACAACAAGCACTTGATTGGTATGAGATATCAATCAAGATGTTTATGGCAGTAGGTCGAAGGGTTCGACTAAGAAAAATCGAGTGTCGATTTGTGTATCGAACGATTGTCGTTCAAGCAAGTTTAGGCCATAACATCGATGTTGGTGTGACAAACATCGATGTTGGCATGAGGATTGGCCTTGGCAGAATCTTCATAACATCGATGTTGTGAGACAAACATCGATGTTTTGATGAAGTGTGCCTCGGCCGAATCACAACAACATCGATGTTGTGTGACCAACATCGATGTTCTCATGCAACCACTCAACAACATCGATGTTTAAGTGTTAAACATCGATGTTATTTGAGCTCGGCCAAATTGATTTGAGTTTCAGAGCTCCAACAACATCGATGTTTGAGTGTCAACATCGATGTTCTTGAGTTCCAGAACCCAAACATCGATGTTTAAATGTTAAACATCGATGTTATAATGCTACTGCCACAATATTGAACTTTCAAGTACTCAAAACATCGATGTTTAAGTGTCCAACATTGATGTTTTTGACCTACTGCCAAATGGTTTGAAGTTCAGGTACTCCAAACATCAATGTGGAAGGGTTCAACATCGATATTGTGGACTGTAGCGACTTCAATAGCAAATTTGTGGCATAAGGAGGCCGAATTGGTGTCTGGCCTGAACAACAAAGTTGTAACTCTACTTCTTAGCTTTCCAAGGACACCAAGATTGCACCAATCCGAGCTCTATAGCTCCAGATATGGCCTAAATACTGAGTGCTGCCAAAAGTTGGGAGAATTGGATTCTCACATCACAACATCGATGTTCAAGTTCAAACATCGATGTTTTACTTGTATTTTGGTTTCCAAATTTACATAACATCAATCTATGCTTTGATGAATATATGAATGAGATGTATGTACATATATTGATGAAATATTAAGTTCTTAGTTGCCTTCCATGATAAGCACTCATCAAGCCTGAGATCAACAATTGGTAGTTTTTGCCAAAGCAAGGTGCCATTGTTTATCCTAGGAAGGTGCGAGTGGATAAATATAATATCTCGACTGCTTATTGTGGGTATGGACTTAACTAGGTTATCTTAATAGGATCAAGGACCTAGAGGCAAGGGTTGAGCAATGTCTATAAGATAGACTTGGACAAGGTGTTGTTCACTCAACTATCCAAGAGTTACATAGAGATGTAATTGACAAGAGTTGTCTACCTAAATAGCTATGATATAAGTTTATCAGCCAAAGCTGACTTATATTGTAGTGAAACATGGGTCTTGGCCTACTTGTTGTTTTATTGATTCATAGTAGGAGCATCATTTAATTAAATTCCTTGTTAAATGATTTATGTATGCATGACTCTTATTTGTGTGAGTTGATCTTTGTTGTAGAATTTCCATGGCACAAAACATAGGTACATTGTCATTGCGATCAGTCCTTGAGAAGGAGAAACTTAATGGGAACAATTTCCTAAAGTGGTATCGCAATCTAAGGATTGTCCTCAGACAAGAAAAGAAACTGAACGTCCTCGAAGGGCCTGTTCCGAATGAACCGGCGCCTAGTGCACCAAGGGCAGAAAGAGAGGCTTACAAGAAGCATCTTGATGATGCATGCTTCATGCTTATGACCATGGAATCTGAGCTTCAGAAGCAACACGAGAACATGGGGGCGTTCGATATGATCGAACACCTTAAGATGCTCTTTGAAGAGTAGGCGAGGCATGAGAGGTATGAGACCTCTAAAGCATTATTCCGATGCAGGATGGCCGAGTCATCACCCGTAAGGCCGCATGTGCTCAAAATGATCGGATACATTGAGAGCCTTGAGGGTCTTGGATTTCCTTTGCAAAAGGAATTGGCTGTAGACCTTGTCTTGCAATCGTTGCCTGACAGCTACAACCAATTTGTCATGAACTTCAATATGAACCATCTTGACAAGTCCTTGTCCGAGTTGCTCAATATGTTGGGAACAGCTGAGCAACAAATGAGGACAAATAAATCCAACATATTGATGATTGGTAAGGGCAAAGGAAAGGGTAAGACAAAGTTCGACAAGAAGAAGAAGGGTGCCAAAAGGTTTGGTACTCGTGCTTCTCCTTGTGATCATGTGCTCAAACCCAAGGGTGGAGTTGCTAAGGATGGACATTGTTTCCACTGCAACAAACCGGGCCATTGGAAACACAACTGCCCAGTTTACCTTGAAGAGGTAAAGAGGAACAAGAAGGAAAGTGAGACTTCTACTTCAGGTATTTTCGTTATAGAAGCTAATATTTCTACTTCTGCATCATGGGTATTAGATACCGGATGTGGTTCTCACATTTGTGTAAATGTGCAGGAACTAAGAAAGAGTAGAAGATTGGCGAAGGGTGAGATAGACCTGCATGTCGGGAATGGAGCAAGAGTTGCTGCATTAGCCGTAGGCACTTATTTTCTATCATTACCTAGTGGCTTGGTTTTGGAACTTGATCATTGTTATTTTGTACCTTCCATAAGCAGAAATTTGATTTCTGTATCTTGTTTGGACAAGAAAGGATTTTCATTTGTAATAAAGAACAAATGTTGTTCAATTTATTTCAATGATGTATATTATGGTGGTGCAAATTTAAGCAATGGATTGTATGTTCTAAACCTTGAGATGCAGATCTATAACGTTAATACGAAGAAGGTTAGAATAAACGATTCTAATGAAACCTACCTTTGGCATTGTAGTTTAGGCCATATAAACGAAACTCGCATTGCGCAACTCCATAGAGATGGATTGCTAGAATCATTTGATTTTGAATCATATGAGACATGTGAGTCATGTTTGTTAGGCAAAATGACTAAGGCTCCCTTTAAGGGTAAAGGTGAAAGAGCCTCGGACTTATTAGGTCTCATACATACTGATGTATGTGGACCAATGTCTACACAGGCTAGAGGTGGCTTTCAATACTTCATTACGTTTACTGATGACTTCAGTAGATACGGCTATGTGTATCTAAT
>JAKUCV010007329.1:0-13835 GCA_028386065.3 Turnera subulata
CAAACACACACACTAGCTCCTACCTTGTTGCTAGCACATCAAGTGGGAGTGCTCGAGGCTTGATTCGTGTGACGACTTGAAGCCGATCACGGTTCGTGTGGATACCGTAGAGGAGCAGGTCTTCTTCTTGCTCTTACTGATTCGGTTTCCGGCTTAGGTGAAAGATCCTAACACTACAAGTAAGTAAAATTGTTATACGGTTTACTAGCTTCACATGTGTTCTTGGTTGTTTCTCTTGTCTTCCGCTGCATATATCCGCTTTTATATGAATGTCATATAGCCTAGGGAAACTTACAGTTTTATCAGATGGATTTATTGTATAGTTAATTATGGTAAAATTGTGCTTGTTCTAGTAGATTTAGTAAGGTGAAACTTACAAAGAAAGTGGTAGCTTACCCCCCATTTCCTTCCCCCACAGGTTAAAGCTAAGGTGCTGCACATTTCTGATCGGCGAGAGGCATTTCTTACCTTTGAGTCATTGTCAGTTTTCAAACATTCTTCATATTTTGAGAAGATTGGATTAAGTTTTATATGGTGACTTGAGGATATTTTAAGCTTTATGTTAAGAATGGAAGTATTTATATTTGGTTTAATATTTACTCCAAATGAGGATTTTTCTTAATACTTTTGAAGAGTTTATTTATTCAATTATTTCATTTTTTTTAATTGTTTAATGGCTACATATACCCTTAGTATTTTGGTTTGGGTGATATGGCCGTGTTATGCCTGGTTTTTGGGCGTGACATCTATAAATAGCATCCCTCTATTCACTTTCAAATGGTCTAGAAAATTTGAGAGCACACATATTTTCTACACACCACCTCGTAACACCGAAATCACCTATAGTCAACTTTTATCCCCCAATAGAGTGCTTGTTGAAACAATCAGGAATGAGATAATTCCTACAAATTTCCTTCGGGATGAGACGAATCCCAAGAAAACACCTCAGAGATGAGATGATTCCCTACACATTTCCCCAAGGATGAGATGATTCCTTGACAGACACCCTAGGGATGAAATGGTTCCTCAATTGGATCTTCTCCAACGGAGTGCGAAGTATTCCGACAACCTACCAGAGATGAGATGATTCCCTAACAATTGAGGATGAGATGATTCCTCAACTGGATGTTCCCCAACAGAGTGCGAAGCATTCCGACAACCAACTAGGGATGAGATGATTCCTCAATTGGATGTTTCCCAACGGAGTGTGAAGCATTTTGACAACCAACCAGGAAAGAGATGATTCCCTACCAATTGAGGATGGGATGATTCCTCACTTGGATCTTCCCTAACAGAGTGCGAAGCATTCCGACAACCAACCAGGGATGAAATGATTCTCTACCAATTCAGGATGAGATGATTCCTCAATTGGATGTTCCCCAACAGAGTGCAAAGCATTTTGTCAACCAACGAGGGATTAGAAGATTCCTTACCAATTGAGGATGAGAAGATTCCTCAATTGGGTCTTCCCCAACGGAGTGCAAAGCATTCCGACAACCAACCAGGGACGAGATGATTCCCTACCAATTGAGGATGAGATGATACCTCAACTGGATGTTCCCCAAGGGAATGCAAGGCAATCCAATGACCATCTAGGGATGAGATGATTCCCTACTAACTAAGGATGAGAAAATTCCACAATTAGATCTTCCGCAACATAATACGAGACATTCTAACAATCAACCAGGGATGAGATGATTCCCAAATTCTATACACCTAGAGGACGAGGTGCTCCAACCTAGATTACAGGTTAGAGTTTGTTAAACTCTTTCCCACACCTAAACCCCCAATACATAGATCAAATCTCGTCACACATGACAGTAGACTCCAAATTTGAGTGTTCTTGTTATAGCGTTGATTAATCCTCATTTCTTAAGAACTCATCAACGAGGGACATCTGTGAATAGCCCAAATTAACCACTCATATTTTGTTAATTTTGATTTTATAATGTATTTTAACCAAAGGTTAATTAGAAGACTTAATTTTGGGCTTAAAATGTATTAGAAGTTTAGTTAGAGGAAATATGGGAACCCACATGAGAATAGCCCATTAGGAACACATTTTCTGCAGCCTATTTAGGCTCTGATTTTTGTGGAAAATCAGAATTAAAGTTACTTTTTAAAGAAAAAGTGAGAATATGGTAAAAGAGTTTGGAAATTAGGTAGATTTGGGTGCATTAATATTAATTGGAGTGATCTGGAGGAGTAGTAATCAAGAAAGGAGTGTATCTTGGTCTGGTAATCTTTGATTCAAAAGGAAAGAACATTCAAGACCAAAATTAATGAGATTCCGGAGCTAAAAAAGGCAAGAACGCTTACAAGAAATAGGATCTAGCGGTCGTCTCACGATGACCGCCAAGCCCGGGTTGCCAAATAAGGGAAGACCGCCATAGCCGGTGGTCATGTCGACAAGACCGCCCAACAGTGAAGGTCATGCGTCGCTGTTACGAGGAAAATCTTAGATTTTCGACCATTATAACAATACTACGTGTTTTTGTTAAGATTTTTAGCAAGAATCCCGGCCATTGATGAGATCCACGGTCTCTGCACTCTAGAACTCTATAAATAGGATCCTTATTTACTTCTAAATAGTCCAAAAATTTGGAGAGGACACAGACTCTCTACACACCGAAAGAAGCTTAAGGCTTGGAAAAACTCTACTTCTCAAAGCTCTGAAACACTTTTCCTACTGTTATCTAGCAAAATTCATGTGAAGCCAAGCATTAAAAGCATAAAGATCATGATTAGGAGCTGATCAAGGTGGAATTAAGAGGAGGAAAGCTTGTACACTTGGTTTACAACCCGAAGTCACGAAGAACAAAGAAAGGTCTACAAGAGGTTAGTTTTCTATCCCTTCTGATTTTGATGTACTAAGGTGATTACTGTTGATGTGATGACGTGATTTGTGATGATAACATGTAAGCACTACATGAGCTTTGAACCCGATTGTCAGGATACGTAGTTGGTCTCTAGTGACCCAAGCCAAATCTCTTCTCTCCCCCCTTTCTCTTTAATTTCAGTTTATTTATTTAAGTATGTGATTGGTTTCCACACTTGTAAACTTTCACAAGACATGCATATTTAGTTCAATTATTGCACTATATTTCGCCCCAGCACGGGTGGGGTGCCTAACATCTTCCTAACTGTGACGAGCCCCCTAGTCCAACAATCTCTAGTATGCTAGATCAGTCTCTTAAGTTGAATGGTTTCCTAAGACTAATGCCACAAGTTTTTTTTTACAGATTTTTAAAATAAATAAAATAAGGGTAGTGACTTCAGATGATATGCTCTAACAAGAAGTGGAGGCCAGAGGGATTGATTTGGTCTAGTATGAGCACCCAAATTTGACCACCTATGTTTTATTAATTTGGACTTTATAATGTATTTTAACCCAAGGTTAATTAGATGACTTAATTTTAGACTTAGGCTGTATTAAAAGTTTAATAAATAAAATATGAGAACCCACAGGAGAGCAGCCCATTAGTAACACATTTCCTGCAGCCCACTTTGGGTCTGATTTTGTTTAAAAATCAGAATCAAAATTATATTTTGAAGAAACGTGAGAGTATGGTAAAAAAAAATCTAAAAATTAAGTAGATTTGGATGTATTAATGATAATTAGAGTGATCTGCAGGAGTAGTAAGGAAGAAAGAGGTGTATCTTGATGTGGTAATCTTTAATTCACGTGGAAAGATCAATCAGATCAAGAATTAATAAGAATCGGAGGCTAACCCAGAAGTTAAGGTCGGGCGGTCATAGAAGGGAAGACAACCTAGAAGATGCAGTCATGCGTCGCTGTTGCGTGGAAAATCTTAAATTTTTGACCTTTATGACAATCCTACGCGTTTTTGGTCGGATTCTTTGCAAGAATCCCGACCATTGATGACGTCCACGACCTCTGCACTCTAAAAATCTATAAATATGACCCTCTTATTCACTTCTACGGGTCCAAAATTTTTTTCGAACACACATACTCTATACACACCTAAAAAGCTTAAGGCTTGGGAAAACTCTACCTCTTTATGCCCTCAAACCTCTTATATGCTGTTACTATGGTGTAATTCCTGTGGATTCAAAGATCTAGAAGCATCAAGATATGAGATTGAAGGCCAATCAAAGTGGGACTAAGAGGAGAAAAGCTTTTAGGCGCAATCTACAACCCGAGAAAGCAAAGAACAAAGAAGGAACTACAAGAGCTAAGCTCTTGATTCCTTTTATTTTCTATTGTATTGATGTGCTGAGATGCATGCTGAGATGATGATGATGATGTGATTGATGTGATCCCATGTTAAGAACTACGTGAGCTTTGAACTCGGGTGCCAGGGTACATAAGTGGTCTCTAGTGGTGGAGACTTAATCCAAATATTTTCTTCTTCCCCGTTCGTTTTAGTTTCAGTATAATTATTTCAATAAGTGTTTTGTTTCCACACCTGCACACTTTCACAAGACATACAATTTATTTCCATTCTTACACAACATTTCGCCCCAACACAGGTGGGGTGCCTAACGCCTTCCTATCCGTGAAGAGCCCCTTAGTCTAGCAATCTCTGGTACGCTAGATTCATCCCTTATGTTGTTACCTAAGTCAAATTCATGCCTAAAAGGTTTTTCACGGGATCTGCATAACGACATAAACTTTTATTAACTAATTGTTACACTACGCTGAATGAGGATGTTTCCTGAAATTTTCAAAATTTTACTAAGGATAGCTGTAGGAGAGTTGATCAGGTGGATTGACAGAGAGAGCTATCTCTTCTAATCAATATAGTTAAACCCGGACCGGAGGTTCAGGCCACTGCATCGCGGTTTTTCCAGGTAAAAAGTGGTCAAATCCGGATTCAACCGTAAATTAACAAATAAATTATAGACCCAGAAAACCAACCGGGTTCAACCGGCTGGGCCCATCCGGGTCTAACTACACTGCAGTTCTAATTTCTTGCATGGTCATAAGCGGAGCTGTCTCTTCTGATTTCTTGGATGGTCATTAAAGTTGCAACTGTGTTCCTGAAAATTCTCTGTTGCAATTATTGCTTGGCTTTTTCTTCTTCCTCTACTGGAAAAACATCATCTATAATGTCCTCGCATTGCTTGACATGTTAGTGTAATATGCCCAAAAGCCAATCATTGGATGATTGTATATAGTCATGTATATACATTAAGGTTATTCCAATAAATATGTTTATGAGATAAACGCTTGCACATATTTAGAATATTTTATATTCTTAAATGTCCCTAATTGATTATTATTATGGATGGGTTGTAATAATAAATTAAGACTAGCGTATGTTGAGAATTATATGAGATATGATTCTACATACGGGTACAAGTTAGAGAACTTGTGGATTGGACCGACCCAACAAAAGAACACTACATGGAACGTTATATGATTGTCATTAGTGATTCTTATATGTATTGTCCTTAGACCTGAGATCAACAAGGTTCCCAACATGTGAGTCATATACTTTGATATTACTCTTGGTTATTCGTAACTGAGTAGACCTTAGTGTAATCATTGGGTGTATGATAAGTGTGTAGTGGGTTTTGTATGATCAAGATTGAATTCGTCCAACCCATATAATGGGTATATTATCAGTTGGGCCTCTTGATAGAGTTGAACTGTAAATGCATGGCCATGCTCGGATTATGTGATATGGTGATATCATTAGTATCCGTTTTACACAGTTAACTCTGAGATCAAGAAACTTAGATTAAACATATACAAGATTGACTTATTCCATGTCTCGTGTTTAATCTTGATAATGTGACGAAAGGACGATGATATGTTCTGAGGCATAATGAATCAGTACTGATCTTGTCGTTTGGGTAGCAATGATGTGTTGCTAGACGCCGCTCATTGTTTATAATTGTAAAATGAGATTTTACAATTATTGCCAAACGTTACAAGTGCCTACAGGGTCACACACTTAGAACTGTTGATTCGAGCTGGTGGTTGAACCATGGTTCGACCAGATGGTCGGACCATGGTTGGATTGTGGTTGGACCGTGGTTGGACCAAGGCCGTTTTAGATTGCTTTGGTTCACTAATTGTCTGAATTATTGAACCAGATTGATTCCATGTGATGTGTAATCCCACTAAGAGATAATGGACACATGATTAGACAAAAGCCTAATTATGATGGGCCAAGGGTGTTGGTCATTGTCTCATGCTTTTGTTGGGTGGGATTAGTGTATGCATAATCAGATTATGCTTGTGAGTTCATTCATTCTGGTTTTGAGACTTGAGTGAGTTTTCAGACTTTGTAAGAACACACACACACACCCCTTTCTTTGAGAAAGAAAGGAACACATCAAACATAAGTTCTAGCTCTCGGTTTTCTGCAGCTAGCACTACGGTTCGGGAGTGCTCGGGTTGGTGATCGTGAGACGATTGCTAGCTGGACATCGACGGTTCGTGTGGATACCGTAGAGGAGCCGGATTTCTTGTCGGGTTCTTGCTGATTCTACACTACAGTTGGGTGAAAGACCTCAACCAAGCAAGGTACGAAAAGTTGTTATTCGGTTTAGTTAGCTTCACTTGGATCCTCCATGAGTACCGGGTCTTTCCGCTGCATTTTCATTGTCAAGTTTGCATGCCCGGTTACTTACATGACAAGCCTTGAAACAAGATCCGTGGTGAAAAATGGTTGTTCCAACACCTTCTGGATGAAGGTAATCGGAATAACCCACCAGTTTGGTTGTCATATTTCTTTAATACCTTGGCCAGACCTACAAAAATTAACAATAAGTTTCAGCTGCCTTTATTCCTGCAGAGTTCCGTAGCTCCTTTTCCTAAGGGCTTTAGCAGTCTGTTGTTGGGCCCTTAATTTTTTGAAATTTCATTAACTTAGTAGTAGTAATTTACTATCTCTAGCGAAGTAGGTGGATGTGTAATGGGCAAATGAGTATTGAAAGTCAAACCTCTTTTCATAACCAGCTTTGCACCCTAGCTATATCCACACCAGACCAAAAAGGGACAGGAGAGACAATTGTGGTTGGCATTTATATGCACACCTCAGAATTTTCTCATTTAACAAGTTTTCTACACTAACTATACATATTAGGTTATTCAGTCTTGCTAATGGGTCTTTTGTCTCTGTGCTAATTAATTATGAATTTGTCCTTCTTTCTTCCACTTAGATTTCAGATCTTGGAAATCATTACTTGAATGTTGTGGATTCTTCTGAAGCACAAGAGGCAAGTCATTTCACTCCTAACGGATCTTTGAATAAAAAACAACTGAGGTAAACCGTGAAGATCGAGTCGGAAGGTGAATTCACTTTGGGATGGATCATCAAAGCTCTGCCACTAGTCAGGCTCCATCCCACCTTCATGTCAGGAATTAGAGCGTCTGACAGATGATCAAAGCTCTGCCACTGATAGCTTCAAGTATTGAGACCACCACCATTACCTCCATAAGGACAAGGTTTCCAGTGTCAAAGAGATGCACTACTGCATCACCCACAGTTCCTGATACATTGGTTGATCACACAACTTTCTTTGCTTGGTCAAGGTTGCCATCCCTGCTAATCTCTAAAACACCATTGCCATTAGTGACTGGATTAGCAACCCATAAGACTGGTAGTGGACTCCTCCTGAGCCACATTCCCTGGTACCTAGTCTTCGAGATTCCAGGAGAGAAGAAACCTAGCTCAAGCTTTCCTGTTGGAAAGCTCATCAGGGTCTCCCCGTCTTTAAAGGATTGATTCCGTGTTATGCGCAAATCAGGATTCAAAGGCACACAATATAAAAAATGAAAAGAACACAGAGAAGATATGGTAGTTCTCCATTGATGATATGATTCTTCTTTCATTTTGATGATATCATCTTTGCATCAATTACATTAGTACAAATGATATCTTATGTTCAGAAAACAAGGAGTAACAAATCACATCAGTACAGGTTACATTTTACATTTCTTGCTACAGCATTAACAATTTATCTAGCTTCAAGCACAGTTGTGGATATTACATTTCTTGAACAGCTAGTTTCCTTTCCTGATGTTGCATTCACTGTGGAGCTTGTGTCTCCAAAGAAACCTGGCTGTTTAGGTTGAGGCAAAGCAGCTCCTTCATTTGTCAACATGAGAACAACAGTTGACATTTCCGGTCTGTCTTCTGGGAAATTTTGGACACATAGTAACCCAAGATGAATGCACTTTATAACTTGGGATTTGATGCATGAATCCTCCAGTGTCAAGTCCATTAATTCCAAGGCCTTGCCTTCCCTCCACAACAACCATGTCTGAAAACATTAAAGAATAAGGAAGGGATTAGTCATTTATGAAATTATAGTAAGATAGGACAAGTGCAAATTAGTATTCTTACATGTCCCAGGAGATTATGGTGGTGGTCCGAATGAGAAAATCCTCTGTTCCTTTTACCGCTTACTATCTCCAACAGAAGCACACCAAAACTAAAAACATCTGATTTGACTGAAAATATGCCATTGATTGCATATTCAGGAGACATGTAACCACTGCATATGGAAGAACTTGGTGTAAGTTAATATTAAGTATATATATAATGAATATTCTCTCTTGTACTGAACATAAAAGAGAGATTTTACTAGGTTCCGATGACTCGATTTGTCTCGGCCTGATCTCCATCATCATCACCAAAAATTCTTGCCAAACCAAAATCTGAGATTTTGGGTATAAGATTACTGTCAAGTAAGATATTGCTGGGTTTGAGATCCCTATGAATGACTTGAAGTTTAGAATCCTGATGTAGGTAGAGAAGTCCTCTGGCTGTACCCAAAATAATGCTATGTCTTGTTTTCCATGCCAATAAGGCACTCCTCTCCACATCTGCATATATATAGCATTTCCAAAAGTTGCAAGTCACAATAATCAGAGACTAGGTTGAAGATTACTACAACAGTGAAGAACAGGCTAACCAGAAAAAGAAGTACAAACCACAGATACCTGAAATCAGTGAGGAAAAACTAAAAAAAAAAAGAAGCTAAAAATAGTGAGGAAAAGCTCAAGGTGTACTAACCAAAGATGAAATAATCCAAGCTTTTATTGGCCATATACTCGTATATTAACATCCTCTCCACTCCTTCAGTACAAGTTCCAATAAGCCCAACCAGATTCTTGTGTTGCAGCTTAGAAATCAGAAATGCTTCATTTCGGAACTCTTGAGCACCTTGTCTGGAATTATTTGATAGTTTCTTTACTGCAATTTCTTTTCCTGTCAAGAATGTACCCTGCAATTGGAGGATGTCATAAGTTTACTAGTTCCTTTCTAAAGTTGTACTTACTACTTACCATGTCTGTTTCACACAAACATAATGGAGCTTTCTCACCTTATAAACAGAACCAAATCCACCTTCCCCAATTTTATTTGCATGACAGAAGTTGTTGGTAGCAGTAGCAATGGTATCCAAATTAAAAAGATGCATCTCCTCACCATTTGCCTCATTCTCTTTCCCTGTAAAGTGGGTAGATGTCTTGACATAGTTGCTTTCTGGTATTTCAATCCATTTTAATAACAATATCATCAACGTATTGCACTTAGCTTTACCTCTTCTCTTCTTGCTCCCTGTATAGAATACCAGGCACAAGATAGTTGCAACTCCTAGTATAGTTGGTAATGTGACTGCTAGGATGTTCTTTAACCTTTTTTTGTTATTTGAATGACGGACAGATTCTGAACCAGAGAATGAAAAAAAGAAACAAAATCATTATGACAACAAGATATTTTTTTCTTTCAACTCGGATGAATTAATTATTTTTTGTTTCTTTAATGCAAAAACAAAAAAAGCAGTGTTCTTGTTCCTTGCTTCTAAACTCTCATAATAAACTGTCAAAACAAATTCTGACTAGCCAAGGGACAATAACACTCTCTTGCTGGTTTGTTTTGACTTTTCAGGCAAGAAGGAAGGGAAGGTAACTGAGATGAACTTCTCTGAAGTAAATGTTACCTAATTCTGATGCTGGTATTCTCACATACAAATCCTGTGAGTATTGAAACACTGAGGACTCCCTTATATCAATTAGGTCCCCAAACCACATCAAACAGCCAGTGCCTCCTTTTGTTGCATTATAATTTGCATAAGCTCCACAAGAACAATTCCTAAGGCACTCCATATGGCATCCCTCCAGAGTCATACTTTCATTCACCTGAAATTCTATCAAGTCAGGCAGCTTGTGACCCTCAAGCTTTAGAAACCCCTCTTTACTTTGACAATTTACTACGGATTCAAGTTTCCTTCTGCAACTTTTCGAGTTGAACATAGTTTGTGTTTCCACTTGTTCATCATTGGATAAGAAACCCTTGAGACACTCACAGGCTGGTGCCCCAGTTCTGCAAATAGTATTAGGTCCACAATGCCCATAATTGTCACATACATCATTCGGCAGCCGTAATAAGCTTTTCCATTCAGTATCCTGCGCCTCAATGGCAAAAGCTTCAATACCTGATTGATTCACAGTGGCCCTGACAAGTGCTGAGGGGTCCAAAAGCTCACACGTCATGTATAGTTCCTCTTCAGTATGGTTCAGAATTAATTTGTGTATAGTACTTGTCAATGGAATATACCCCAGGCCAACTCCATTCCATGGTCCAGAACGTATCTTCTTCTCGTTGCCTTGAGTAGCAAACAACTGAGGTAAACCCTGACGATGGAGTCTGTAGGTAAAGTTACTGAGGGATGGATCATTAGGACTGCTCCAAGCTGTCAAATACCTTTCCTGCCCACTCGTCAGGTTCCATCCTATCTTCATGCCTGGAATTATTGTATCGGACGGATGATCAAAGCTCTGCCATTGATAGCTTCCAGGACTTAAACCACCATCATTACCTTCGATAAGGACAAGGTTTCCATTGTCTAAGAGAAGCACCACAGGATCTCCCACAGTTCCTGATACATTGGTAGACCAGACAACCTTCTTTCCTCGGTCAAGAAGAACAAGATTGCCATCCTGGCCAATCTCTAATACACCATAGTGATCAGAGAGTGGAACTTCTCTGTTAGCAACCCACAAAACTGTTCTTGGGATCTTCTTGAGCCACATTCCCAGGTACCTATTCTTGGAGGTTCCAGGAGAGAAGAAACCTAGCTCAAACTTTCCTGATGGAGTGCTCATCAGAGTCTCTCCATCTTTAATGGCTTGATTTCGAGTTACGTTGTTGATGGCAAATGAGGATTCAAAGGCAAACAATATAAGAAATGAAAAGATCAAGAAAGAGAAGGTAATATGGAAGTTCTCCATTGATAACATGATTCTTCTTTCATTTTTTCCTCAAATATATCTATCATATACTAAAGGTTGGAAGTCTTCCTGACGTTGCCTTCCTAGTCAACTCAAATTTTGTGAAAAAGGTTCATAACATATCCACACAGAAGTCTAGTGCCACCTGTTACCTTTCCAAAAAAAAATTTGCTCAACAAATTACTCACCTGATAGTAACTTTGAGAGATTGAGATTGCAACCGTGGAAACAAAAGAAGCCATTAATTTCACATATCTTACCCCAAAAGAAGGTTAGGGGGACATTGATTGACAGACATTAATTTCACATGTCTTACCCCCCAAAGAAGGTTAGGGAGACATTGATTGATTTAGTCTGTCAATCAATGTCTCCCTAACCTTCTTTTGGGGTAATCTCACACTTATTTGGGTCAATTGAAGTACCAGTCGTTGGCATTTGCCTCTTTGTTGGGGGCACAGAGTCTTACTTGAATGTGATGGTCAAGAAGAGAAATAGTACAAGAAAATCAGCTGATTTAGCTCTTAACTAAAAACCATAAGTTACCTGAAAAAAACCATGGCAGGATAAAGAATGGCTTCGCCTCCAAATGTCGGTCAATATTACAATGAGGGACATGAGACCGTGTCCACAGACTCCTTGCCCCTGCCTCGGCCCCCAACAAAGAAAACCAAAAACGAAAGCAACCAACAAGAAAGAAAGCAAGAACCTCTAAAGCAGAGGAGCTCATAACTTGACAGGATTTTGAGAATGAGAAAGAGAACATAGGTTTCCTCACTCCGGATGATGTGGCAATCATCTTTGTATGAATTACATCAGTACAACAGACATTTTATGCTAGAAAACAAGTTACATCTTACATTCTTGCTACTGCATTAACAATCTATCTAGCTTCAAGCACAGTTGTGGATATCACATTTCTTGAACATGGAGTTTCCTCTCCTAATGTTGCAATTGCATTGGAACTTGTGTCTCCGAAGAAACCTGGCTGTTTAGGTTGAGGCAAAACTGCTCCTTCATTTGTCAACATTAGAACAACAGTTGACATTTGCGGCCTATCATCTGGGAAATTTTGGACACATAATAAACCCACATGAATGCACTTTATAACTTGTGGTTTGATGTATGAATCCTCCAGGCTTGAGTCCATTAATTCGAAGCCCCTGCCTTCCCTCCACAATAACCATGCCTGGAAACATTATAGAATAAGAGACTAGTGATTTAGGAAAGTTGGTACAAATATTAGAACATTTTCTTACATGTCCCAGGAGATTATGATGGTGGTCTGGATGAGAAAATCCTCTGTTCTTTTTACCACTTAATATCTCCAGCAGAAGCACACCCAGGCTAAAAACATCTGATTTGATTGAAAATATGCCAATGATGGCATATTCAGGAGACATGTAACCACTGCAAATAGAAGAACATGGTGTAAGTTCATATTAAGAAGATATACAATGAATATTCTTTCTTGAAATGAAGCACAAAGAGATTTTACTAGGTCCCCACTACTCGGTTTGTCTTGCCCTGATCTCCATTATCATCACCAAAAATTCTTGCCAATCCAAAATCTGAAATTTTAGGAGTTAGTTTCCTGTCTAGTAAGATATTGCTTGGTTTGAGGTCCCTATGAATGACTTGAAGTTTGGAATCCTGATGCAGGTAGAGAAGTCCTCTAGCGATACCCAAAATAGTGTTGTGTCTTGTTTTCCACGCCAATAAGGCGCTTCTCTCCACATCTGCATAAGAGGTAAGGAGAGAAAAATTAGTGAGGAAATACTGTTTAGATGTATGATCATAGCCTTACATATATTATCACTTCTAGTTACCTGAACTTAGTGAGACAAAGCTTAAAAAACAGAATATAGTGAGGAAAAACTCATGGTGTACTAACCGAAGATGAAATAATCCAAGCTTTTGTTGGCCATATACTCATATATTAACATCCTGTCCTCTCCTTCAGTACAAGTTCCAATAAGCCCAACCAGATTCTTGTGTTGCAGCTTAGAAATCAGAAATGCTTCATTTCGGAACTCTTGAGCACCTTGTCTGGAATTCTTTGACAGTTTCTTTACTGCTATTTCTTTTCCTGACAAGAGTGTGCCCTGCAATTGGGACGGAAGTCATAAATGTATATGTATGAAATTTCATGCATATACATAGCTTTTTTACCTTATAAACAGAGCCAAATCCTCCCTCCCCAATCTTGTTGGCATCAGAGAAGTTGTTGGTAGCAGTAGCTATGGTATCCAAATTAAATAAATGCATTTCTTCATCATTTGTCTCCTTCTCTTTTCCTGTCAAATGGTTTGATGCCTTGATATTTTTTTTTGGAGAAAATATGACTTGATGTAGTTGTTTTCTGAGATTTTTATCAATTTTTATAAGAATATCAGCAACGTATTGCTTTTAACTTTACCTCTTATTTTCTTGCTCCTTGCACAGAATACCAAGCCCAAGATAATTGTAACTCCTAATATGGTTGCCAATGTGACTGCTAGTCTTTTCCTGTTACTTGAATGGCCGACCAACTCTGAACCAGACAATGAAAAACAGAAACAAAAATCATTCTGACAACAAGATCTTTTTTGTTTCTCTATTCTAAGGAAAAAAAAAAAAAAAA
>JAKUCV010007330.1:0-45872 GCA_028386065.3 Turnera subulata
TAACCCCTCTTTGCCACATCAACACCAATCTTCTCACGTGTCACCCTTAGTGTCTTTTTCTAAGTCCCCACCTTGTTCACTTACCCATCAGGTGTCTTTTAAATCAAACCCAACCCAACCCGTAGCCCAACCCAGTGATGAATATCCACAACTTCTACCCCTAGTTCCATACCCTCTTTCTCCGTCTATACAAAACTCTACGTTTTTAAATCCTTCTCCCTATAAGCCATTTTTTTCAAATAGTGAAGTATCACTTTGTCTGTCTATGAGCTCTTCTTCATCACTTTGTGGTGCAACTCTAACCGGTCCATTGCTAGCGAAAACAATTTCTATCATTTCGACAAAGCTGTTGAAAGGAAAGTGATTGCAGTACTCCAGAATATGGATGTTAGAAAGAAAAATAGAGTTAAATTCCTCACCTCCCATGGCAGTGTTGTGTCAGTCCCTGAGGACCTAGAGGCTGTTTCTGACTCGGCTTTTCAACGGGGTAATCATCGGTTAGAGATTGATGAGTGCTCTAGTTCGTCTGTTCCAGTTTCTTTCAGTTCTATTGAGGTGCACGAGACTAATAGAGTTGGAGACATAATTGGTTGGGACAGGTCACTGAATCCGAAGGGTACAGACCGACTTGTTGAGATTCTCGTTGATAAGGAAGCTTTTGATTGGGTGCAGTCTAGGACTGTCGCCTGATCTTCTCTAATACATGTCGTTGGAGTTTCTATTTCTTTATTATGCTAAGTCTTATCTCATGGAATATTAGAGGAGTCAGTGCTTCAAAAAAACATGAACATATTCGCAGTTTAGTGGCAAGGTTACAGGCAAAGTTTTTGTTTCTCTGTGAAACTAAGTGTTGTAACGTAAACCTTCAGTTTTGTCACAAGGTTTGGGGACCAGGGAATATAGATTTTGTTGCTGTTGATGCTCAAGGATAGGCTGGGGGTTTGTTGTTTATTTGGGACTGCGATTTTTTTAAAATAAGTCAAACTAATGTGTCAGCACATTGGATTATTCTTGAAGGCGAACTTTTGCATGGTCGACAGTGTGTTACCCTTTGTGGTGTCTACGGTGCTTCTGACCTTGATCAACGCATTCAGATGTTCGATGATTTGGTTTGCCTTAAAACTTCTTTCCCTGCTCCATGGCTGGTGGCAGGTGATTTCAATGAAACCTTAGCTCCAGATGAGAGGAAGAGTGGTTGGGTTTGTAATAGAGGGGCTGCTGCTTTCCGAAATTTCATTCAGAGAATTTGCTTGATTGAGTTCGATCTGACAGATAGACTCTTTACTTGGGGCAATATAAAGTCAGGAAGTCGAATTGATAGAATTCTGGCTGAAGGAGATTGGTGCATTTGGTTTCCTTCCCTATGTATGAAGTCTGGCAGCAAGATGAGCTCGGACCATTGCCCATTGCTCTTATCTCAGGACTTATTGGTTTGGGGTAGAAGACCATTTCGGTTCTTATCAATTTGGTGGGAACATCCAAAATTCTTGGAGACAATCACAGGGATGTGGGAGGACGCATGCCATATGTTCCCTGGAAAGTTCAAGTTGCTGAAGAAGTTGAGCTGGCTTAGGAAGTCTTTGTCCAAGTGGAATAAAGAAGTTTTTGGGGATGTGAATGCAAAGATTGGTCTTATCCAATTAGAGATTGATGAGCTCGACAAGATGGCTGAGGTAAAAATTTTATCCCCTACTGAACGCATGAGACTCAACGACCTCAAGGTGGAATTGTCAGTTAAAAACAAACAACAGGAGTCTATTTGGCGTCAGAAAGCTAGATTGAAATGGTGTAAACTGGGTGATCGAAACACCAGATTTTTTCACATTAGTGCGTGTAATCGGGGGCGCAAAAATAGCATTGATCATATCATGGTTAATGGATGTGAAGTGCATGAACCTGTTTCCATCAAGAAGGAGTGTAAGGAGCATTTCTCTAAACTTTTTGCTGGTTGTAGTAACCCAAGACCACGTATTGGTTCCATTGGGTTTAGAAGAATGAGCCATGACCATGCTGCCAATCTCGAAAGACCACTTACAATGGACGAGTTGAAAGAAGCAATTTGGAGCTGTGATAGCTCTAAAGCCCCCGGACCCGACGGCTTCAACTTCTCTTTTTATAAAAAATGTTGGCATTTGATTAAAAATGATATTTTTGATATGGCTTTGCAGTTTTTTGAAACAGCAAAATTTCCCAAGGGTGCCAATTCTGGATATATATCTCTTATTGCCAAGAAAGCTGGTTCCTTGTCATTGGATGATTACAGGCCTATTACCCTTGTCAACGGGTTATATAAGATAATCACCAAGATTTTAGCTCAAAGAATCAAGCAGGTATTGCCATCTTTGGTGGGTAATCAGCAGTCTGCGTTTATTGAGGGACGAAACATCATGGATAGTGCCTTCTTCGCCAGTGAAATTGTCCACAGCCTAAGGAAAGCCAAAGATGAGTGCATTGTTTGGAAGCTAGATTTTAAAAAAGCATATGATTCTGTTGATTGGTCATATCTATTGCAAGTGTTAGAGGCTATGGGTTTTGGAGTCAAGTGGCGTGCATGGATCCTCGAATGTCTTTCTTCTTCCTCCCTTGCAGTGCTGGTGAATGGATCTCCCACCGAGGAATTCATGATGGGTAGAGGTTTGAAGCAAGGAGATCCTCTCTCTCATTTTTTATTTAACCTTGCTGCAGAAGGTTTACCATGCATCCTTTCTGGGGCAGTCTCTACGGGTTTAATTAAACAAGTTAGAGTGAACAACATTGACGTCTCAATCCTTCAGTATGCCGATGATACTATACTTTTTTCTCCAGCAGATATTCACTCCTTGCTAAACCTCAAAAGGTGCCTTCGTGTTTTTGAAGCTTTATCCAGTTTGTGCATTAATTTTTATAAGAGCAGTGTAGTGGGGATTGGTTTGAAGCAAAAGAAGGTGATGGAGATCACAGGTATGCTCCATAGTAGAGTAGAAAACTTTCCTTTTAAATATCTTGGTTATCCTTTGGGTGCCAATATGAAACGAGTTGCTTCTTGGAGTCCTGTATTGGATAAGTTTAGAGGTAAGCTGAAAGCATGGAAAGGCAAGTTTTTGTCTATTGGAGGGAGGGTCACCTTAATCAAGTCTGTTCTGAGTGGATTGCCTACCTATTTTATGTCAGTGTTTCAACTTCCAGTTGTTGTTGCTAAGAAGTTAATTCGCATTCAGAGGGAGTTTTTTTGGAATGGTTTGGATAATCACAGGAAAGCTTGTCTAGTCGCATGGAAAAACATTGCTTTGCCTAAAGAATTTGGCGGAATGGGTATAATTGATGTGGCCTATATGAATCAATGCCTATTGTTCAAGTGGCTTTGGAGCTTTACTCAGGGTGTACAGAAGGATTGGTGCGCCTTAATTAAAAACAAATGTGGTTTTCAATCAACCGATTTGAGTCCTCAATTTTCATTGGATAAGGCTTCTATCCCCTGGCGAGATATTGTTCGGTCTGGCAGTTCCTTTAGTCAATCCGGTGTGGCTCTATTGGAGGGATCAATTATTAAGGCTGGTAATGGGGAGAAGGTCCTTTTTTGGAATGACAATTGGACTGGACGCGGTTCTTTAAAGGAGTTACATCCACGCATTTTTTCTTTATCTACATGTAAGGACTTCTGTGTTTCAAAGTGTCTTAGAATGGTTGACTCCCAACCGCAGTGGATTTCTATGTGGAGGAGACCTCTTAGGGAGTGGGAGCTAATGGAAGTGGATCAGATTTATGCTGACATATCCCATTTTAATCTCCATCCTTTCAAGAAGGACCAAAGGTACTGGCTACAAGATCGGGGTGGCGAGTATTCAGTTAGTGTGGGGAGGAACTTCATCTACCAACAGTTGGGATCACGTCGTTATATTCCCCACGTATGGTTTGGCTTAGCTCCTTTTAAAGTTGAGTGTTGGTTATGGCTGACCTTTAATAATGGTATCCCTACCAAAGATGTTCTATGTTCCAGGGATATTTTACCCTCAACCGAATCAACTTGTTGTATGTGCAACGATCACCCGGAGTCCAGAGACCACCTTCTCCTTGTTTGTCCATTTTCTTGGAGTGTCTGGTGTAAGCTATGCAAATGGTGGGGCGTTTCCTGGACATGCCCCGCAAGGCTTGAAGAATTTATCTTGCAATGGACGTACCTTTCACCATTCAATTCAAGCCGTTCGTGGTGGTTCATCATTGGGTTGGCTGCCCTTAGAACCCTGTGGTTGGAAAGGAATAATAAAATTTTTAAGAACGCAGCTGCCGATGCTAATAAACTCATGGATATCATCCTTGTCCATGCCACATCATGTATCAAAGCACTCCAACACGATTTTCCTTATAGTGCTTCCTTTGTCATATCAAATTCTGAATCAATAAGAAGTTGGAAGGGTCCTAAGAGATGTTTCAGCAAACTTCAAGTGGTTTGAGGCCTCCTATCAACACAGCTCATGCGTCTCCTCTTCAACACGTTGACTCTTCCATGTAACCGTACCAAGTCTCTAGAAGAACTGGTTGAAAGTATACAAAAGAGACTGACAAAGTCCATGGATATCCTGGACTTTGTTCTCCAAAGGTTGGGGATATCACATCAGTTCGAGGAAGCAATCGATGCACAACTTCAGTGATTATCTGACTGGAATGCAGTAAATTCATGACAAGTGATGGAAAAATGAGGCAACAAGCTTTGACGCACTTGGTTCTTACCACACAAGACCAGCACTGGTACCAGGATGAGACCCTGAAAATCTGCAGGGGATCCAAGCGCTGTTTTAATCCTCTTGTGCCACAGTATAGATCTTTAGCTGTAATGTCTTTGCTTTTTAGCTCATGCATGTTTTCATACTTTCTGTAACAGGACATTCTTGTGATTACATCATGCATGCTCTGCATGGTCTATCTACTGTATATGTTTTGTTTCTTAATAAATAAAGTAACATCGTTAGCATAAAAAAAAAATATGGTGTCTGACTCATCTTTTTAATTGTACGCATTTTGTTATAAAATCGATACCTTGCCTAATGGAAACCCATGAAGGAGATATTGCCAAGGAAATTCCCGTCACACAACCAACCTGTAAGGAAAAAAAGTTGTGATTGAAACATTTAAAGTCTCTCACAACTGGTGTCTTAATGGAAACCCAAGAAGGAGATATTGCCAAGCAGATTTTTAAGTTCAGAAACATATGGTACAGACCTCATACAGCTTCTTTCTGACGACCTGTCGATTCAATGGGAAATCCCCTCAACAAGATAAACAAGCTAGAAATGTTATGTTTAATATGAAAGATAAACATATTATTTATTTTCTTGTTGTTTTTATTCTTTTTTATGGGGTTTTTGGGTTTCACAGTACCCCATCGTTAGCGTTTTGGCCAATTTTGTACCCGGCTTTTTGTTTGGCCGGTCATGTGCCCCGACTTTTCCTGAGCAGCCCAATCGTGATCCCCTAGTCAGGTACCTGCTGAAGTGGCGGGCTGCCCGGATTTGGGGTTCCATGGTGTGTCTCAAAACGACGTCGTTTCGTACCAAAACGACATCGTTTTTTAATTTGCAATGACATGTAGGATCCACATGTCATTATATGGGTCCCGCATGCTATCCTACTAAATTTTATGACCTAACCGTTCCCAAAGTCCGATTAATAACCAAAACCTGACCGGTATCCGGAGTGAATTTAAAAAGAAAAAAAAACTAATACTAGCAATGTGTATTTATTGTATAATCATTACTTTATTATATTAAAATCAAAGATACTTATAAAAATTAAATCTGAGGACAATCAAAACAAGGATATTTAAATTGAATTTTTTTTTTGGTTTTACTATTCTGATAAGATCCTGTCTTCCATAAAAAAGAATAAAAACAACAAGAAAATAAATAATCTTATCTTAATATTTTCTCATGAACATTTTTTCATAAAAAAAATTAAAAACCACGACAAGCCACCCAAAACGACCCCGGACCGAACATAAACCACCATCACAAGCCACCCTCTTGAAACATCCACCACCACCACCACCAGCCTCTTCAAATGCCCACCACCACCAACCTCTTCAAATGCCCAAAAAAACACCAAATCGATTATATCGGCGTCGTACCGGTCATTATTTCCGAAGTTGAGTAATCGGCCAAGGTGAGGATGGATTTCCTTCAATATGTGCCTTATTACTCGGTTATTGTGTTTGGTGTTGTTGCATTGTTGGATGCTGTGCTTTTGTGGTGTTTTGGTTCGGGATGTCTATCCCGGTGCTTGTTTGGTATTTTGGGATGTTTATCCCCGTGTCGATTTTCTGTGTCGTTTGGAATAAGTATAATGGTATAATTAATGAATAGTGACAAGGATGTCGATCCTTGGTATTTTGGTTAGGGATGTCGATCCCTGAGTTTGGTTTTTAATGATGGTAATATAATTGTCACGTGGTAAGTAGAGGTACGACCGGATGGTTTGTGACTGTTTTGTGGTGCCATGATCTGGGTTACTTGTGATGGGCATGTTGATGCCGGTTTGATTGGGATGTTGATCCCTGAGTTTGATGTTGGGATGTTGATCCCGGGTTCTTTTTGATCTGGCACCAGGAACAGGTAATACAGTGTTAGTGTTAGTTATTTAAAGTCTTCCGCTGTGCATACTTTTGCTATTATTGGGCCATTGGGCCGATTGTGTTATTGTTATCGTTTTTATTATGGGCTGTCGAGCCCGGATATTTGTTTTATACACTGTATGCTGAGTCATTTTGGGTTGGGTTGTCACAGTTCCGGCTCGTGTTTACTGTGTACGGTAAATACGGGTCGGGGCGTCTCATTATATTTTATTGTTTATTATTAATTAATTATTTTAAATTTTTCATTTATTGTTTAATATGTTTTTTTAGGAGCCAATAATGCATGTTTATGTTTAAAAAATTAGTTATTATTTTTTTTCTGATTTATAGTCTTATTTTTATTTTAAAAATTTTTTTATTTATTTTTCGGATCTATATGAAAAGATGGGAAAAAATTGATAAAAAATTTATAATTTGGAAACAAATTATGTGCATTTTTTTTCATATTACATAAAAATGCCTAGAAATAATAGTTAAAATGTTAAAATTTTAAAAAAATTAATTAATAAGCAAGCTCGTGGAACCTACCGAAAGTGAGCTAGTTCTGATAAGATCCTGTCTTCCATAAAAAAGAATAAAAACAACAAGAAAATAAATAATATTATCTTAATATTTTCTCATGAACATTTTTTCATAAAAAAAAATTAAAAACCACCACAAGCCACCCAAAACGACCCTGGACCGAACATAAACCACCATCACAAGCCACCCTCTTGAAACATCCACCACCACCACCACCACCACCAGCAGCCTCTTCAAATGCCCACCACCACCAACCTCTTCAAATGCCCAAAAAAACACCAAATCGATTGTATCGGCTCTTGCTTTATTATAATAATTTCAATACTCAACATCACAAATACATATCCTTATTTTTTTTGTCCTTAGATTTAATTTTTATAAGTATCATATAGGAATATATATATATATATATAGAGGCCCGGATTGGATTGTTAGAGCAAGACCTGGCCTAGCTTGAGAGTAACTTAGCAAAAGCGCAGACCGACAGACAGACGCACATATATAATAGCACCATCTTCTTCCTCTCTTTTCTTTCTTTTGGTATCGCCAACTCTCTCAACCCGTGCCGCAACCACCACCAGCAGCATCGTCCGGGAGTTATGATGGCAGCAGTGGTTTCCTCGGACAGCGGCGGCAACAACAACAGGAGGTGCATGTTCTTTATTTATCGATTAATTCTCTCTTTATAAAATTAAAAATAACTCTATCCATCGGCCCGTAATTTCTCTTTGAATTTAACTTTTTTTTTCCCTCCTTCTTCTTATTCCTTGCAAACTGAAGTAAGGAGAAAGCTGCTGCCACATCTTCCTCTAGAGGTGGCAAGGTGACATCTTCCTCTAGAGATGGCAAGTGGCAACAATGGTATGTTATGTATTTTTTTATCATATATATGTGCTTTTTTATAATTAGCAATTTTGATTCTGATCTTTTTCATGCCTGTTTCCAATTGAAGTGCACAAACAAGAGAAGAACGCGATGCCAAAATTCGTGCTTATTTGGAACGTGAGCAAAAGTATGTAATATTAATGTTATATATTCCCTCCCTTTTTTCTTTTGTTCCTCACGTCCGTTTAATTCTGCATACCATGCATCTCCACAAATCTGATCAATGAGGAGTTGTTCTCTCCTGACGACTCTTGCAGGCGTGCCCGAGAGTACTTCCCCACTTTTTTAGCCAACCAGGCTGGAGAGCCTGCCCAATTGGCAATTGAGATGATTCATGCTTCCACCGAGAAAACCAGTATTGGTTTTGTCACCCACCTCCAGTTCAAAGCTGTGCCCCTCTCTCCAGGTGGACCACCCACAACTGTTTATGCCCAAATCCACAAAAGAGGCCCTTTTCCTCACATGAAAGACGCCCATGCCAGCAGAGTTTTCACTCATGAATCTCCACTCCTTTTGGTATCAAAAAAAATGAATCTCCACTCCTTAAGGATCCTCGTTTCATAGTTTATCCCACCAACAACTGGATTGGTACGTAATCTTCTGCATTAATGTTGATCAATGCAACTTCTGTGTATTTCTTTTGTGTGAGTTACGATAGCAAAACTTTTGGCATAAGTTTTAGCGACAACTCATGCTTCTACTAGTGTCTAGAGTCTTGTAAGGATCTATCTTCTGTTGCTTGAATAGGAACTTCTAATACAGCATTAATTTGTCTTGTTTTGATTTTTTATAACCCAACCTTGCCCACCAATTCATGACCCCTGCATAACTACCTCATCTGCCCTGAAACTTAGATCCCATCCAAACTGTATAGCCTTAATTGGCATGATGACACAAATAATGCATGCTTACTCTGCATCACATATGCTTCCTGTCTCTCTACAGACAAACCTTTTTCTGTAATTCCTTTTGGAATAAGGGTTATATATGTCTGAAGACCACAACTTTTTATGCCCAAGTCCACAAAACCGCCCCCTTTTCCCCACATCAAAAAGGCCCATGCTAGTAGAATTTTCACTCCTGAATCTCCACTGCTTAAGAACCCTCTTTTCAAAGTTCATCCTGACGGCTGGATTGTTACGTAATCTGCATTGTTTCTGTATATCTTTTTTTGTGTGTTACGACATCATAGGTTTTGGTATAAGTTTTAGCGACATCTCGTTCTTACTACGGGTGGAAGAAACAGTAGTTGGCTCAAGTTGTCTTATCTAGCAAGACTGTTTGGTGTTCTCACATTAATTACTTTTCTGGGAGGCTGGGTGGCTAATGAACAACCCAATTTTTTATTTGGTAGAGTACCCTTATGACTGTCCAGTATGTGGATTGGATTTTCTAGATGGTCGTGATGGGTTTAAGGGTCTCTGTCTCCGTAAGCTGATTTGATTGGATACGTTGTCTTTCCCCTCCTATTATTAATGAATAGTCACTCTCTTCGAAGATGTCTGGCTATATATATATATATATATATAGTACCCTTACACTATGAAATGAGAATTTTCTTGCAGGCGCTCCTTTTGGGGAAATGGCTGTGTTTATCTCACGTGTGCAAGATGATTATTTGATGGGCATGCTACAAAACATGTCTTCTTATGTGAAGATTAGATGGATTTCTCTAGGTATTTTTTTGTTGGGATTGTTTGTTGCAGAAATCTTGGTAAAACTAAATAATAAATTTGTTGGAAGAATTTTTGTTTTTGAGTACAAGAATGTATTTTAGTGAATATGCATGGACTGATCTCTGAGTATGCTAGACTATTTATATATGATTGACCTTGGCTAAATCCGCATTGCAAGCAGCAGCCCTTTGTCTTGTCTTGTATAGGGTTCCAACCCTTTCTTACTTATAACATAAAACAGAAAGGGACAAGCCAAAACCTACTCCTAACAAGTTGCTGGCAGCCGCGCTAGCGTTTTCCCTCACAAGTCAACCGGGTGCTAGTTGTAGCGCGCAGTGTACTAGTGAATAGGAAAAGCTGATTGAGATTACTAATGATGGAAGGAGGTTGAGGGCCTACTTTGATATATATGGTGTCTGCTTCATCTTTATAATTGTACGCATTTTGTTATAAAATCGATAGTACCTTGTCTAATATGCCTCTTCTTTTGAATAAAATTTTTATAATGGTTGTCCTTAAGCCAACATGAAGAAAAGATACCAAAAGAATTTAGCACTAGTTCATTCACGTGGTAGTTTGTTGCATACTGCCTGCATTTTGCAGATTGAGAAAGAAATCAATGATCCAGTGTCTGGCCGACCTCTGCTTCACCTATTTGATCATCCATGCTAGGCTGTTTTACTTCATTCATATAAAAGTTTGTGCTTTTGTAGGCCCTAGTTATACTAGCAAATAAATAATTTGGTTGTTTGCTGGACATTATTTGTTTCTTTAGGATGGTGTTCTCACATTAGTTGTAATTTCCTTTCTAAAATATGATTCTCGTTTGAAGTACAGGTTCCTATCTTTTTTATACCTAGTTTTTGGTAAAAGATAATTCGTCAGTATTTTCTTGGTTCTTCGGTTAATTTGATCTCAAATTTTCTGGGTGGCTTATGAACGATCTAATCTTTTATGTTGTAGAATACCCTTATGACTGCCCAAAATGTGGATTGGATTTTAACAATGATCGTGAAATGTTTAAGAAAATCCGTCCCTCGGTGTGGATTTGATTGGGTACGTTGTCTTTTCTCCTATTATTAATGAATAGTTTATGCCACTCTCGTGGAAGATGTTTCGCACATATATATCGCCCTTACACTATGAAACGGGAATTTTCTTGCAGGCGCTCGTTTTTGGGGAAAAGGCTATGTTTATCTCAGGTGTGCATGATGGACATGTAATTAATTTCTTAGAAGCTAAGTACAAAACATGTCTTCTTATGTGAAGATTAGATTCTAATTGTTTTTGTGGGGATTGTTTGTTGCAAAATTAATCTTGGTAAAACTAAGCATTAAATTTGCTCGAAAAATTATGTTTTCGAGTACGGGAATGTATTTTTGTGAATATATGTGCATGCATTAATCTCTGAGTTTGCAAGACTATTTATGATTGACCTTGGCTAAATCCGCATTGCCTCACCTTTGATATGGTGTCTGCTTCATCTTTTAAATTGTACGCATTTTGTTATAAAATCGGTAGTACCATGCCTAATATATATGCCTTATCTAGAGATGACAATCTTGATAACTTTCACAAGCTACCATCACTAACCATGGTGAATCACAAATTTATACTCTCCAAACTAGTCAAGGGAAAGAAACTAAGATTCAGCTAATGAATGGATGGGAAATAATACTGTAAATTAAGCAAAAATCCAATCAAGACATATTGGTAGGAGCTACTAAACAAGCTCTCTCTCACACCAAAGACTGCACGGAAATATATAACCTAAAATGTTTATGTGAAATGCTTCACAAAGTCAACAATTCGACCTCCAAAGAAACCAAAGAAGTTACTCCATAAGCATCGCTCAACATTTGATACAAAAGAAGCAAGGAACCACTTACCCTTAACAAATAGGAGATATTATCCAATTTAACAAGAGAAGATTTGAAGACCTGGACAGCTAAATAGTCACAATCACAACTAGCAACTTCAAAACATGTAAAGTTCTAACACTAAGGTGGCAACTAATTAACAACTATTAGCTACATTAGTATCTTGGCAACACCAAACATTTGAAACGGCGGAGCCCCTGAAGGACAATAATATACACGTGGCATTAGCAGTGCTCATCAAAAGAATGTTTAAAGCGACCAACTTCTAAAGTAATGCATGCTACTTTGATCCATGAGTTTGAAATGAGAGAGCCTGAATAAGGAAAACAGTGTGCAAAAATACCTTCACGCATTACAGATATTTTACACGCTAACTAGAGACTGCAAACGTAGAACAAGAAATAAAATGCTCCACGCAGGGAAAATAGACAAAGTTATAACATATGATAGTATGTGGAAAAAAACATAAAACTATGGGATAACAAAACAGAAACCAAGAGGAGAAATTTGGTTAGCTACCAAGTTGGATAAACCAGCCCCTTGTCCGACATGAACCCAAATTCAAGTTAACTCCAAATTTTCAAACCTGTTAAAGCAGAGAAAAGAACAAGTTTTCTGCTGATCTTTTAGCTTCCGAATTACTCTCGTGCATTGACGAATTCTAAGTTGCAGTCCTTTGGATATGGAGATACGTACTACAAGTCAGGGAAGAACCAGAAAAGAAAGCAGGACTCGGCATTTGTTGCCGAAAGAGTGATGGTAAGGTTGATGGTGTAGTAAAACAGAGTTTGGCAATGTTGATAGCTGAGGAATTGGCTGCCAAAGAAGCGGTCGTGCTAGCAGTTTTTTTGATGCTAATCGAGCTTTATTAGATTAAAAAAGAAAAAAATGGTACAGAGTATGAAGGGGGCACGTCAGTAAGGAACTGACGATTCTATGTTAACAACTAGAAAAATACAAGAAATAGAACAGTGGATGTATAGGATGAGGGGCTCTAAACACTATGACTGATACAAGACAAAAAATAAGGTTGAAAAGGTACAAAAACAAAAGAGATTACAGATGACTATTAGGCAACCCTTTCCAGAGTTTAACACAGTTTGCGTTAGCAATCACCATATTGGAGGAGAAGGGGAATCTCGGGTGAATGGCTTTAATCCACCAGGTGGCTCTAGCAAGAACGAGATCAAAAAGATTATCCCATTGAGGCTGCTTGTTATTGAAGATGAGATCATTGCGAGCTAGCCAAATGGACCAGAAGATGGCAGATCCAATGATTAGCCAGGAGCACTTTGAGTAATGACAGCCAGCAGTAGAAGGCCAAGATGAATACCATATAGCGCAGTCAGCAGGGGAAATCCACAGAACACCCCACCATTTGCATATACGTTGCCATAGCAACCATGAGAATTTGCAATGCAAGAAAAGATGAGATGTCGTTTCAGCATGTTCAAGACAAAAAGGGCAAATATTTTCACTTCCAGGGATAATATGTCTATGGTATAGTGCGTCTCGAGTTGGGATGCCATTCATGAAGGTTAGCCACAAGAAATGGTCAATCTTAGGAGGAAGAATGGAATGCCAGAGGAAAGGGATACCAATAGGGGTGGACGAAGATTTGAGGAGGACACTGTATCCAGATTGCACAGTGTAACCTTTTTTAGCATCATGGATCCAAAGGAAGCAATCCAATGTAGAAGGGGAGAGGGAGCAATTTTTTTAGTTCATCAAGAATAAGGAGACACACCTCTCTTTCCCAGGAATACAGCATCCTGCGCCAAGGCCAATCATCAATAGGAACATGTTGAAGACTGTTATAGAAGACGGCAAGAGAAATAGAAGGAATCAGGGAATTTTGATATATACGGGGAAAGCAAGTGTGCAAAGGGCCAAAAGAGCACCACTTGCCAAACCAGAAACTGATACGCTCTCCACTACCAATTTTGAGGCTGAGATGGTCTGCAAGAGGCAAAGAGGTCTGACTAGTAGAGGTTGAGGATGAAATTATGTTCTTCCATAAGGGAGACGACTTGGCTAAATTGAAGGAAGGCTTGAGGGAGTTAGAAGACAGCCCACATTTGACTTTAAGCAAGTTGAAACATTCAGCCGATGGGGAATTCACGTACCTCCAGTACCATTTAAATAATAGGCTTTGATTCTTTGCAAGCATACACTCGATACCGAGGCCTCCGAGAGCGTTTGGTTTGGCAATTTTGGACCAGGCCACAAAACAAATCTTGCTATGACTGGAGGTGCCGTTCCAGAAGAAATCTCTTTGGAGCTTCACAATCCTTTTGGCCACGAGAGCAGGGATTTTGTAAAGCGAGAGGAAATATAGAGGAAGCGAAGATAGGACAGATCGAATAAGAGTTACTCTGGCTGCAATAGAGAGGAACTCGGACTTCCAAGATTGGAGTTTTTTCTTGATCTTGTCGATTATAGGATTCCAATTGGCAGACTTGTGCATGGAAGCACCAAGAGGGAGGCCAAGATAGTTGAAAAGGAGGAACTCTACTTTACAGTGGAGTGCAGAGGCCAGATCGTTCACCTGATCAGAGTTGACATTAATACCTACAAGGCCACTTTTATGAAGGTTAACGCTGAGACCAGACAAGAGCTCGAAACATCTGAGCACGCGCTTAAGATTGAGGAGGGATTCAAGATTTGCGCTGGAGAAGATCAGGGTGTCGTCTGCATATTGTAGGAGTGATACTGAAGTGTTATGAATAGAAAAATCTTCAATAATCCCCTGAGATACTGCCTGTGAGAACAAAGATTTAAGCTCTTCAGAAGCAATAATGAAAAGAAAGGGTGAGAGAGGGTCACCCTGCTTATGGCCTCTGGACATGTGAAACTCGGAGGAAGGTGAGCCATTAATAAGAACAGAGAGTTTGGAGGTTTGAAGACAAGCTTCGATCCATGAAATCCAAACCTGTCCAAAACCCATAGGTGTTCATCGAGACCAATTGACAATCACTCTATACTGTGATTATAGGGGAAAATGCAGTGCCGTGGGAGTAATAGTTTACGGAATGTTACTTTTAACAAGATACCTAGATCCTGTGGCAGATTAGCTTCCTAGGTATGCTCTCAATTAATCTGTCCTTTTGAACTGGGTTTCTATTACCCCGCAAGTTCTAAGGAAGATTATATGTAATGTAATGATCTTTGAGTATTATAATGCTCAGATTACATTACTTAGATGCCCCTAATTAACGATTATTAGCCTTTGACTGAAATTAAAAATCGACCCAATTTTTTTTTGTTTCACCGAGAACTAGGGTGAGAACTAGGGTTACGTAAAGGATAAGGAAAGGAAAAAAAAAAAAAAAGGATCACCGACTTATGACCTGACCTAGCAAAAGCGCAGACAGACGCACATATATATAAGATCATCTTCTTTCTCTCTTTTAAAATTTCCTTTGGTAGGGAAACGAAAGAATCGAGAGAAAACAAAGAAAAAAGCGATAAAAAACTAAATGGGTCCTGTAGATACAAGATCGGGCAACAAGGGAGGAGGGGCACCCGAGGACTGCGAGATGGTAGAATCAAACAGGAGGTGCATGATCTTTATTTATGGATTAATTTTCTCTTGATAAAATTAAAATAACTCGATCCATCGGCCCATAATTTCTCTTTGAATTAACTTTTTCTTCTTTTTTTCTTCTCTTCTTCCTTGCAAACTGAAGTAAGGGGAAAGCTAAAGCTGCTGCTGCTGCTGCGGTGTCATCTTCCCCTAGAGGTCCCAAGTACTGGCCGGTTATGTATGTTATCATATATGTGCTTTTTTTTTTTATATATATAATAATCAGCAGTTTTTGATTCTGATCTTTTCATGTATGTTTCCAATTGAAGTACGCAAACAAAAGAAGAAGACGATGCCATCTCGGAGGATCCCTTGTATGTTATGTATTTTATCATTTATGTGCTTTTCATAATTAGCAATTTTGATTCTGATCTTTTCATGTCTGTTTCCAATTGAAGTCCGCTAAGAGATGAGGAAGAAGATGCCTTCTGGGCAAAGTATGTAACGTTCCCTTCTCTTTTTTCTTTACGCTTCTGCTTCTGCTTCTGCGTACCATCTACGTACGTACATATCTGATCATTACATAATGATCGCTCTCTTCTTGCAGGGAAGCCAAAGAGTACTTCCCTACTTATTTAGCCGCCCTGGCTCCGCATGCCGAATTGGCAATTGAGTATTACAAGAAGAAGGAGGGGGTTCAGCTCCAACTTACTGAGATGATTCACGGTTGCGACGAACTAACCGGTCTTGGTCTTATCACCCACCTCCAGTTCAAGGCTTCTTCATGTGGCGAGCCTTCAGATGCACCACCCAAAACCGTAACCGTGTATGCCCAAATCCACACACCCAGCCCTTGGTGCAGTTGCATCTTCCGCACGCCCCCTTGCAAATTCGAAAAGACCCATGCCGGCAGAGTTTTCACTCATGAATCTCCACTGCTTAAGGATCCTCGTGTCAAAGTTGTTGGTACCAAAGGCTGGATTGGTACGTAATCTTCTGCATTAGTGTTGATCAATGCAACTTCTGTATATTTTTTTTCTTTTGTGTGTGTTACGATATCAAAGCTTGCTTTTGGTATAAGTTTTAGCGACATCTCATGCTTCTGCTAGTGTCTAGGGTCTTGTAATTAGGATCTAAAATCAATGATACAGTGTCTGGCTGCCATCTGCTCCTCCCATTTTATCATCCATGCTAGACTGTTTTTCTTCCTGTAAAAGTTTGTGCTTTTGTGGGCCAGATAATCTGGTTGTTTTTTAGATTTTGGGGCTGGACATTATTTGTTTGGTTAGGATGGTGTTGTCACATTAATTGTAATTTTATTCCTCAAATATGATTCTCGTTTGAAGTAGAGGTTCCTTTCTTGTTTGCACCTAGCTAGTCGTTTGTGAAAGGCAATGATCACAAGTATTTTCTTGGTTGTTCTGCGGTTAATTTGATCTCGACTTTTCTGGGTGGCTAATGAACCACCTAATCTTTTATGTTGTAGTCTACCCTTTTGACTGTCCAGAATGTGGATTGGATTTTACTAATGATCTTCAAGAGTAGGGTCTCCGACTCTTGGATCCCAGGATTTGATTGGGTAAGCTGTCTCCTATTTTTAATGAATAGTAGATGCCACTCTCTTTGAAAATGTTTCGCACATATATGGGCGCTCCTTCCTTACGCTACGAAATGGGAATTTTCTTGCAGGCGCTCCTTTTTGGGGGAAAAGGCTGTGTTTTTCTCACGTGTGCTAGATGATCTATTTGATGGACATGTAACTTCTTAGCTGCCAAGTATAAAGCATGTCTGTTTATATGAAGATTAGATGGATTTTTCTAAGTGTTTTTGTCGGAATTGTTTGTTGCACACATCATCTTGGTATAACTAAGCTTTACGGGAATGTATTTTTGCGAATATATATGCATGCGTTAATCTCCTGAGTTTGCAAGACTATTTATATATGATTGACCATGGTTAGATCCTTTTGCCTAACCTTTGAGATGGTGTCTGCTTCATTTTTCTAATTGTGGGCATTTTGTTATAAAATCAAGACTTCCAAGAAAATCACCAAAAACTTATGAAAAATCATTTAAGAACAAATGCCAAGAAAGAAAGACTTAATTTTATAACAAAATTACGGGGCGGTGGATCGAGTTATTTTAATTTTATAAGGAGAGAACTAATCGATAAATGAAGATCATGCACCACCTGTTGTTGTTGCCGCCGCCGCTGTCCGAGGAAAACCTTGCTGCCCTAACTTCAACGGAACCCTTTGGTCCTCCTCTGCGAGGGGTAGAGGTGATTACTGCAGTTTTTCTCAGGCGGCCGAACGACGCTGGTGCTGGTGCTGGTGGTGGTGGTTGCCGCACGGGTTGAGAGAGATGGCGACACCGGGAACCATACTGGCAACCCCTTGGTATGATCAGGGATAGTAGGGGTAGGATTTGATTCTACCATCTCGGGTGCCACTCCTTCCCTGTTGCCCGATCTTGTATCTACTCGATCCATCTAGCTAGTTTTCTATCGCTTTTTCTATTTTTTTCTCTCGATTCTTTCGTTTCCCTTACCAAAGAAAATTCAAAAAGAGAGAAAGAAGATGATCTTATATTTGTGCGTCTGGCTGTCTGCGCTTTTGCGTGTCCCAATAAAAGAAGTTTGGGTCAGGGGCCCAAAATTTTATTGCCCGATCTTGTATCTACTCGATCCATCTAGCTAGTTTTCTATCGCTTTTTCTATTTTTTTCTCTCGATTCTTTCGTTTCCCTTACCAAAGAAAATTCAAAAAGAGAGAAAGAAGATGATCTTATATTTGTGCGTCTGGCTGTCTGCGCTTTTGCGTGTCCCAATAAAAGAAGTTTGGGTCAGGGGCCCAAAATTTTGGGGTGGGGGGATGATGCAAAAAGTAGCCTCGGCGTGGTGTGTTGGAACCCAGAAATCACGAAACATAAGCATTCTACCGCCAGGCACTATTTTTCTTTTGCCGCTGCAGTAAAAAAAGGTAATACATAACAGAATTTTATATTCTTTGGCTGACTAATCACAAGAAGAAAATTTATATTCTTTTGTTTTCTGCTCTGTATTAAAGAAGATAAGTTTATAAAATAGAATTCCCTTAAGAGAATTTTAGAGCCATGGGCTTCCAAGGCACACGGAAAAGCCTATGAGCCCAGGATGTGTGCAAGGTGGTTGAGTTTATCGTTAGCACCTTGCTCATTACCCTTGGGCATATTCACGGTTTCGGTCAAAGTCTTCTGATGATGTCTAAATATTAGTATTCATAATAGTGAAGTTAAGCTCTGGAATTTGCCCATGGGACTTGGTTTTCAAATTTTTATGGCGTCAATTTATTCTTACATGCATATGGGAAGATGATTTTTGCTAAGTGATTTGTGTGAAAGGGTGGTGATATTTGCACTCCCACATTTTATAGCTGCACTCCACTTCCTCTTATTATAACTAAATTAACCTTCTTTCTATTTTGCACCCTAATAAATTTTGCTTTGTAAATTGCAAATGTGCTGGGATAAAAAAAAAATTTGCAAATGTGCTGCTGTATAGGTGGCGCTTAAAAAGTGGGCAAACTTTGAAACACTCCCACACGTCCAATTTTGCCTCAAAGGTCTCTGTTTTATTTTGCATTGTTTATCTTTTTTTATAATGCTGGTTGGAGAAGAAATGAAAATTTTTCACATAAACAAATCTTGTGATTATTTCCTTTCCTATTGGGATTATTTTCCCAAAAGATAAAAATGACTAATAATTATAACTGTATATTAGTTGAATAAAAGGAATTGTGCCTCATAACTCACTTGTAATAAGCCACCTCAGTTAAATTGTATATTCTTTTAAAGAATTGAAGTAGGCCTTTTCTAAAATTGAAATGATTTTATGCAAGATATAGGCTGAAATCTTTTTTCCCAAAATTTAGGATTGAAATTCTCAAAAAAGTGGATTACATTAAAAAAATGTATATCAAACGCATATAAGAAAATAAGATAAGTATGTTGTTTCTAAAAAAAATAAGATAAGTATGCTAAAATGGAAAATTTTGATTTTTAATTATTTTTTTGATACTAATCGATGCTTTATTGATTGGGTTAGTAATATTTACAACATGGTGAGTATGGCCAACAAGCCATGCATGAAAGCCATGAAAACTATCTATTACACCGTCCAAAGAAGCACTGTAAAATTACTGAGTAATCTGAATAGTGACGCGCTTCCCAGAAAGCCAGCCCTTGAAGGGCTCTGCAGTTACCATCGTCGCACCCACACTGAATGGAAAGTGGGGATGGATTGCCTTGAACCACCAAAAAGCTCGCGTGAGAGCGAGGTCAAACAACATGTCTCTATGAATAAGTTTGCCTGTAAAGACTAAAGCATTCCTCGCCAACCATACTGTCCAGATCACAGCCATACCTAACAACACCCATGCTTGCTGTGAGTGGTGAGCTCCCGCCACCTCTGGCCAATGCAGCAACCAGGCAGAAAAAAAATGGGGGGGACCCAGCTCACTCCCCACCATAGACATAAACTATGCCATATTGAGGATGTAACAGAGCAGTGAATAAAAAGATGATCAATGTCTTCTAGCTCTGTCCCACACAGCGAGCATAGTGACTCCTCGTACTGAAGGATGCCACGCCGTAAGAGGGCAGCTTTAGTGGCCAAACCATCATGAAGAATGCGCCAAAGAAAACATTCAATGTGTGGAGGGACAAAGGACAAGCACGCCAGAGAAAACATTCAATGTGTGGAGGGACAAAGAACAAAACTCCCATTCCCATGTATACAAGGAAGTAGACCAACCATCGTTAACTGCATGCAGCAGAAATCCTCCTTGGTAAACCTCCCACAAAGAGGCAGTCTGAAAGGTAGACTTTAAGAAAAGTCGACGGTACTGCGTAGCCAAACAGCCAAGGTGTGACCAAGAGTCATGCCAAAAGCTGATCTTCAAGCCATTCCCCACTAATATTTTCAGTCCGGATTGCAAAGAATGGCCAGTTGGGCCACTATAATTGCCACTGTGTATGATATTCCTCCAAACCTGCGAAGCTTTAGATAACTCAAAGGATGGCGCAAAAGACTTGGTAAACATATTAAACATATTTAATATACGCAACTCATGGGCATATCAGTTTTTGTAAAAGACTTGGTAAATAAAGACCATATCACTCGTTGCAAGGATAAGAATAAAATGATTTTTCTTTGACAGCACAATTGTAAAGTACGAGGCGAAATTTAATGAACTGGAAGAGAAACATACAGGGTCAATTAAGTCATTAGAAAAAATAAAAAGATAAAGTGGAGTGCGGTTATACAACCTTGGAGTGCGAATATCGCCTCCCTGTGTGAAAGCTTGTATGGGTGGTAAGTCTGACTATGGCATGGGCTTTCTGGCAATGTTGATAGCCTGCAGAGCCCTTCAAGGGCTGGCTTTCTGGGAAGCGCGTCACTATTCAGATTACTCAGTAATTTTACAGTGCTTCTTTGGACGGTGTAATAGATAGTTTTCATGGCTTTCATGCATGGCTTGTTGGCCATACTCACCACGTTGTAAATATTACTAACCCAATCAATAAAGCATCGATTAGTATTAAAAAAATAATTAAAAATCAAAATTTTCCATTTTAGCATACTTATCTTATTTTTTTTAGAAACAACATACTTATCTTATTTTCTTATATGCGTTTGATATACATTTTTTTAATGTAATCCACTTTTTTGAGAATTTCAATCCTAAATTTTGGGAAAAAAGATTTCAGCCTATATCTTGCATAAAATCATTTCAATTTTAGAAAAGGCCTACTTCAATTCTTTAAAAGAATATACAATTTAACTGAGGTGGCTTATTACAAGTGAGTTGCAAATGAGGCACAATTCCTTTTATTCAACTAATATACAGTTATAATTATTAGTCACTTTTATCTTTTGGGAAAATAATCCCAATAGGAAAGGAAATAATCACAAGATTTGTTTATGTGAAAAATTTTCATTTCTTCTCCAACCAGCATTATAAAAAAAGATAAACAATGCAAAATAAAACAGAGACCTTTGAGGCAAAATTGGACGTGTGGGAGTGTTTCAAAGTTTGCCCACTTTTTAAGCGCCACCTATACAGCAGCACATTTGCAAATTTTTTTTTTATCCCAGCACATTTGCAATTTACAAAGCAAAATTTATTAGGGTGCAAAATAGAAAGAAGGTTAATTTAGTTATAATAAGAGGAAGTGGAGTGCAGCTATAAAATGTGGGAGTGCAAATATCACCACCCTTTCACACAAATCACTTAGCAAAAATCATCTTCCCATATGCATGTAAGAATAAATTGACGCCATAAAAATTTGAAAACCAAGTCCCATGGGCAAATTCCAGAGCTTAACTTCACTATTATGAATACTAATATTTAGACATCATCAGAAGACTTTGACCGAAACCGTGAATATGCCCAAGGGTAATGAGCAAGGTGCTAACGATAAACTCAACCACCTTGCACACATCCTGGGCTCATAGGCTTTTCCGTGTGCCTTGGAAGCCCATGGCTCTAAAATTCTCTTAAGGGAATTCTATTTTATAAACTTATCTTCTTTAATACAGAGCAGAAAACAAAAGAATATAAATTTTCTTCTTGTGATTAGTCAGCCAAAGAATATAAAATTCTGTTATGTATTACCTTTTTTTACTGCAGCGGCAAAAGAAAAATAGTGCCTGGCGGTAGAATGCTTATGTTTCGTGATTTCTGGGTTCCAACACACCACGCCGAGGCTACTTTTTGCATCATCCCCCCACCCCAAAATTTTGGGCCCCTGACCCAAACTTCTTTTATTGGGACACGCAAAAGCGCAGACAGCCAGACGCACAAATATAAGATCATCTTCTTTCTCTCTTTTTGAATTTTCTTTGGTAAGGGAAACGAAAGAATCGAGAGAAAAAAATAGAAAAAGCGATAGAAAACTAGCTAGATGGATCGAGTAGATACAAGATCGGGCAATAGGGAAGGAGTGGCACCCGAGATGGTAGAATCAAATCCTACCCCTACTGTCCCTGATCATACCAACCCATGCCAGTATGGTTCCCGGTGTCGCCATCTCTCTCAACCCGTGCGGCAACCACCACCACCAGCACCAGCGTCGTTCGGCCGCCTGAGAAAAACTGCAGTAATCACCTCTACCCCTCGCAGAGGAGGACCAAAGGGTTCCGTTGGAGTTAGGGCAGCAAGGTTTTCCTCGGACAGCGGCGGCGGCAACAACAACTGGTGGTGCATGATCTTCATTTATCGATTAGTTCTCTCCTTATAAAATTAAAATAACTCGATCCAGATAAAAGCTGCAGTAGTCACCTCTACCCACAGTGGAGGATGTAAGGGTTCCCTTGGAGTTGGGGCAGCAGTGGACGTTTCCTCGGACAGCGGCGGCAACAACAACAGGTGGTGCTTGATCTTTGTTTATGGATTCTCTCTTTATAAAAATAAAAATAACTCGATCGATCGGCCCGTAATTTCTCTTTGAATTTAACCTTTTATTTTTTTCCACCTTCGTCTTATTCCTTGCAAACTGAAGTAAGGAGAAAGCTGCTGCCATATCTTCCCGTAGAGGTGGCAAGTGGCAACCACAGTATGTTATGCATTTTTATCATATGTGTGCTTTTTTATAATTAGCAATTTTGATTCTGATCTTTTCTTGCCTGTTTCCAATTGAAGTGCGCAAACAGAAGTAGAACGCGATGCCGACCTTCGTGCTATTTTGAAACGTGAGCAAAAGTATGTAATATTGTTATATATTCCCTCCCTTTTTTTCTTTGTTCCTCGCGTCCGTTTCTGCGTACCATGCATCTACACATATCTGATCAATGAATTGTTCTCTTATCACGACTCTTGCAGGCGTGCCCTAGACTACTTCCCTACTTATTTAGCCGACATGGCTAGAGAGCCTGCCCAATTGGGAATTGAGTGTTACAAGAACAAGGTGGGGGTTCAGCTCCAACTTGAGGAGATGATTCACGCTTCCACCGAGAAAACCAGTATTGGTTTTATCAGCCACCTCCAGTTCAACGCTATGCCCCTCTCTCCAAGTGGACCACCCACAACTGTTTATGCCCAAATCCACGAAAGAGGCCCTTTTCCTCACATGAAAGACGCCCATGCCAGCAGAGTTTTCACTCATGAATCTCCACTCCTTAAGGATCCTCGTTTCAAAGTTCATCCCGCCAAGAAGTGGATTGGTACGTAATATCTGCATTAATGTTGATCAATGCAACTTCTGTATATTTCTTGTGTGTGTTACGATATCAATGCTTTTGTTATAATTTTTAGCGACATCTCATGCTTCTGCTAGTGTCTAGAGTCCTGTAATTAGGATCTATTTTCTGTTGCTCAAACAGGAATTTATCCATCGCCTTCCCATATTTGCAACATAGTCATTAATCGCGCCCATTCAATTCTAATGCAGCATTAATTTGTCTTGTTTTGATTTTTTATAACCCAACACTGTCCACCAATTCATGACCCCTGCATAACTACCTCATCTGCCCTGAAACTTAGATTAGATCCCATCCAAACTGTGTAGCCTTAAATTGGCATGATGACACAAATAATGCATGCTTAGTACTCTCCTCCGCACCATCACATATACAGCTTGGTTCCATTCTTTACATTGCAAGTTGCAACAAGTCCATCCATTCTTGTCCACATATGAAAACATTCGCTTTACATTTCAAATCTACCAAATTACTACCATTCAAGAAGTTTCTAAAATCAATGATAGATCCGGTGTCTGGCTGACCCAGCTCCACCCATTTTATCATCCATGCTAGACTGTTCTACTTCCTTCCTATAAATGTTTGTGCTTTTGTAGGCCCTAGTTATACTAGCAAATAAATAATCTGGTTGTTTTGGGAGCTTGGGGCTGGACATTATTTGTATCCTTAGGATGGAGTTCTCACATTAATTAGTTGTTTCCTTCCTAAAATATGATTCTCCCTTGAAGTACATGTTCTTTCCTATCTTATTTGTACCTAGCTAGTCCTTTGTAAAAGACAATGATCATAAGTATTTTCTTGGTTGTTCAGCGGTTAATTTGATCTCGACTTTTTTGGGTGGCTAATGAACGACCTAATCTTTCATTATAGAGTACCCTTTTGACTGTCCAGGATGTGGATTGGATTTTCTAGATGGTCGTGATGGGTTTAAGGGTCTCCCTCTCATGAAGTTGATGTTGGTTTGATTGGGTACATTGTCTTTCTCCTATTATTAATGAATAGTTGATGCCACTCTATTCGAATATGTTTCGCACATATATATAGCGCCCTCACACTATGAAATGGGAATTTTCTTGCAGGAACTCATTTTGGGGAAAAGGCTGTGTTTATCTCACGTGTGCGAGATGATTTACTTGATGGACATGTAAATTCTTAGCTGCCAAGTATAAAGCATGTTTACTATATATGAAGGCTAGATGGATTTTTCTAAGTGTTTTGGTCGGGATTGTTTATTGCAGAAATCTTGGTAAAACTAAGCATTAAGGAATGTATTTTTCTGAATATATATGCATGCACTGAGTATGCAAGACTATTTATGATTGACCTTGGCTAAATTCGCATTGCCTAAACTTTGATATGGTGTCTGTTTCATCTTTTTAATTGTACGCATTTTGTTACAAGTACCTTGCCTAATATGCCTCCTCTTTGGGTGGATGGCCTATATATCTACCGTTCACTTGTCATTAATTGCATGAAGTTTTTATAATTGTTGTCATGAAGAAAAGACACCAAAAGGATTTAGCACGGGTTCATTCAAATCCCACCATGGCTCATGCTATGACAGCATACCGTGCCAAAAAACTATGGGATCTTTTTCCTTTTCTTAAGAGGAAAACAGCAATAAGAACATCGGGTCTTTAACGCCGCCACAACCTCGTATGAAGTCGTTGGCATATTTTCGATATCAGCCAAAAAAAAAGGCTCTGTTCTGTTTAGATAACCCCAAAGGATTTATTGATTGGTCGGCTTATTTTCTAACTATTTTTATCAACACTAATTGGTCAATAATATAGTTTAATTAGCTTGTGCTAAATATTTTATTAGTTGGTTTATCTTTAATTAGCCACCCGAGTTCCTTTCATTACAGCCGTCTTGGCTATGATGTCTTTTACTGCCAGAATATTTCATTGGAAAGCTCTCCAAATCCAAGAACAGCAGGCAGCAACCTACCCTTCCTTTGAGATTAATATATCCTACTCAAGCCGGCTTTGATTAATTCCATCGTTGCAATCAGAGCTAATTAACTGGCAAACTAATAAAAGAGTGCAGGAAATTAAGTATCCTTCACTACATGGATTCTATATTCCTCGGCATCTCTTTTTCTTAATTTTCCAGTGCTAGAAGATCTTGGCATTATGACATGACTAAACAATCTTAATTTTCCAGTGCTAGAAGATCTTGGCATTATGACATGACTAAACAATAGATAAAAATTGTATTTAAGGATTTTACAGATAAAGGAAAGAAAGATGCAACTTCTGCTTTGTTAGTTCGCTACAAGAAAATTCTGATGAATGCGTACAGAAGTAAGGAACTAGGGGTGTAATTCAAGCAAACCACACTTTTTTCTTCCACTACTTCTTGTGCTTCTTGTTCACCTCTCTACCTGTTGTTTTTGTTCCTGCTTGGAATTGTATCTCTTGTAGTTAGCAGGAATCCTGCTGCTTCATCTGATAAGGTGATATTGATTCGAAATGCGCTTTGGTGGCAGCTTCCTCAAGATGAATAGCACCAATCCTGATGGTACAATCTCCACCAACTGCCAAAGAAATGACAACATAAAATCAATGGTTACGATACGAACTATTCTTCCATTAAAACTGCACTATGCAGTTTGATCAAGGAGGCTTCAATCTTCAATCTAGCCGTCGTCGGTCTTTATAATAATTAAAAAGACTGATCATCGGAGAATTGAGTTTCTTTCCTTTCGCTGTTTTTGCAAACTAAAAGAAAGGGAAACGTAGCAGTAGTCACTACCTCTTCCCCTGGAGGCCAGAGGAGGAAGAAGAGGGAGAAAAGGGTCGAGGCGGCACGTTGGAAGCACAAAGACGGCCACAGAATATATAGGAACTTAAAACTTTTAAAATGCCTAATAGCAAGATACTCCCAATTAGGATCCCTTGTATGTTATGTATTTTATCATTTATGTGCTTTTTATAATTAGCAATTTTGATTCTGATCTTTTTCATGTATGTTTCCAATTGAAGTGTGCTAACACAAGAAGAAGAAGATGCCGTCTGGGCAAAGTATGTAACTTTCCCTTCTTTCTTTTTTTACCATCTACGTACGTACATATCTGATCATTACATAATGATCGTTCTCTTCTTGCAGGGAAGCCCGAGAGTACTTCCCTACTTATTTAGCCGAAGCCTGCCCAATTGGCAATTGAGTATTACAAGAACAAGAAGGGGGTTCAGCTCCAACTTACTGAGATGATTAACGGTTTTGACGAAGTAACCGATCTTGGTTTTATCACCCACCTCCAGTTCAAGGCTTCTTGTGGCGAGCCTTCAGATGCACCACCCAAAACCGTGTATGCCCAAATCCACAGAACCGGCCCTCGGCCGAACTTCGAAAAGGCCCATTGCAACTTCAAAAAGGCCCATGCCAGCAGAGTTTTCACTCATGAATCTCCACTGCTTAAGGATCCTCGTTTCCAAGTTGATCCCACCAACAACTGGATTGGTACGTAATCTTCCCATATTTGCAACATAGTCATTAATGGCGCCCATTCTTCTAATTATACAGCATTAATTTGTCTTGCTTTGATTTTTTATAACCCAACCCTGCCCACCAATTCATGACCCCAGCATATATAACTACCTCATCTGGCCTGAAACTTAGATCCCATCCAAACTGTGTAGCCTTGTTTATGAGATTTTGGGGCTGGACATTATTTGTTTCCTTAGGATGGTGTTCTCACATTAATTGTAATTCCCTTCCTCAAACAGGATTCTCGTTTGAAGTACAGGTTCCTTCCTAGCATCAAAAAATTTTTTAGCATAAAAAAAAACAGGTTCCTTCCTATCTTCTTTGTACTTAGCTAGTCCTGTGTCAAAGACAATGATCATAAATATTTTCTTGGTTGTTCTGCGGTTAATTTCATCTCGATTTTTTTGGGTGGCTAATGAATGACCTAATCTTTTATGTTGTAGAGTACCCTTATGACTGCCCAGTATGTGGATTGGATTTTCTAGATGGTCGTGATGGGCTTAAAGGTCTCCAACTCTATGATCCCAGGCTTTGATTGGGTATGTTGTCTTTTTCCAATTATTAATGAATAGTTAACGCCACTCTCTTTGAAGATATTTCGCACATATATCGCGCCCTTACACTATGAAATGTAAATTTTCTTGCAGGCCCTCCTTTTTGGGGAAAAGGCTGTGTTTATCTCACCTGTGCAAGATGATCTATTTGATGGACATGTAAATTCTTAGCTGCCAAGTATAAAGCATGTCTGTTTGTATGAAGATTAGATGGATTTTTCTATGTGTTTTTGTGGGAATTGTTTGTTGCAGAAATCTTGGTATAACTAAGCATTACGGGAATGTATTTTTCGAATATATGTGCATGCATTAGTCTCTGAGTTTGCAAGACTATTTATATATGATTGACCTTGGTTAAATCCGTGTTGCCTAACCATTGATATGGTGTCTGCTTCATTTTTCTAATTGTAGGCATTTTGTTATAAAATCGATAGTACCTTGCCTAATATGCCTCTTCTTTTGGTGGATGCCTTATCTACTTTCCACTTGTCATTAATTGCATAAAGTTTCTATAGTCGTTGTCCTGTAGCCAACATGAAGAAAAGATACGAAGACGATTTAGCACTGGTTCATTCAAATCCTACCGAGGCACACACTATATATGCACCATAGGTCAATGACCGTACAAAAAGAACTTTGATGTTTTAATGGACTCTCCTGATGGTGAGGGAATAGAAGCCTGGATTGGATTGTTAGAGGAAGACCTGGCTCAATTTGAGAGTAATCCTGATATTCTTGAATTTGCTTCCTTCATTCCAAATGTTACTATGAGTGGAGGAGAACTCATCCAGGACAGTTTAAATATGAGTTCAGATTGTATTTGAACTGCTCCAAAATCTAGATGATTAAGTAAATCCTTTGCCATATATCCTTAGCTAAACTATTCAAGAGATATGGCCACATCTGAAGGTACTTTGGTATTTGGCCCCTCTACACCCGACGAATACCTACTTGCTTTGGCAAGATGAGGTACACCATTGCCCTGTTACTATGGCGTTGGTAATTAAAAGCTACATTATGTGACTGCCATTGAATATATGAAGCTTTTGGTGCTTCAATTTTTTCTGGTTTAGACAAAGTCTTCATGAAAAAAATTCAGTATTATTGAATAACAGGAGTTGGATATTTCAAAATCTGGTAAAAGTGGGAATTCTGCATTTGTTTGGATGGGATTTGCAGTTAGCGATTATTGACATCCGGCATTTCCCAACTAATATTTGTCTGATGCTATACTTTCTAGTACTTTGTGTGTGTGAATTATTGGATTGGCATAATGTTTTCCAAATGAAGCAACAAGTTTATTAATGTGTTAATCATTTTCAACAGTAATCCTCAAAATTTTCAGAGATGACAATCTTGATAACTTTCACAAGCTACCATCACTAACCTTGGTGAATCACAAATTTATACTCTCCAAACTAGTCAAGCTTACAGGCAAAGAAACTGAGATTAAGCTAATGAATGCATGGGAAACAATACTGTATAATAAGCAAAAACCCAATCAAGACATATTGGTAGGAACTACTAATTAACAAGCTCTCTCTCACACCAAAGACTGCACGGAAAAAACCTAAAATGTAAATGCTTCACAAAGTCAACAATTCAACCTCCAAAGCAACCAAAGAAGTTACTCCATAAGCATCCCTCAACATTTGATACAAAAGAAGCAAGGAACAAAACAACATGTAGTTAAAGAAACCACTTACCCTTAACAAAAGAGGAGATCTTATCCAATTTAACAAGAGAAGATTTGAAGAACTGGACAGAGCTACGGCATAGTCACAATCACAACTAGCAACTTCAAAACATGTAAAGTTCAACTCTAAGGTGGCACCTAATTAACAACTATTAGCTACATTAGTATGTGGCAACACCAACCATTTCAAACGGCGGAGCCCCTGAAGGACAATAACATAAACGTGGCATTAGCAGTGCTCATCAAAAGAATGTTTAAAGCGACCAACTTCTAAAGTAATGCATGCTACTTTGATCCATGAGTTTGAAATGAGAGAGAGCCTGAATAAGGAAAACAGTCTGCAAAAGTACCTTCACGCATTACAAATATTTTACAGGCTAACTAGAGACTGCAGACGTAGAACAAGTAATAAAATGCTGCATGCAGGGAAAATAGACCTTCAAGATACAACATTAATGAAACGCTGCGATAAACAAAGTTATAACATACCTCTAGATGATAGTATGTGGAAAAAAATTAAAAATTATGGTTTAACAAAACAGAAACCAAGAGGAGCAATTTGGTTAGCTACCAGTTGGATAAACCAGCCCCTTGTCCCCAATTCAACATGAACCCAAATTCCAGTTCTCCAAATTTTCAAACCTGTTAAAGCAGAGAAAAGAACAAGTTTTCTGCTGATCTTTTAGCTTCCCAATTACTCTCGTGCATTGACGAATTCTCAGTTGCAGTCCTTTGGATATGGAGATACTACCAGTCAAGGAATATATAACATATTAATTGCATTAGACGAAAGTAAAGACACAATGCAAACTTCATAAGTGGATACAAACATTACTCGGAATTCCATTCCCGTAAGCTAAATGAAGAAAAAGTGACTTTTATCAACACCAGAGCAACTTACAGGACTCTAAGATGGTACGATTAAAATTAGATCTAACTATTTATCAAGGAATATGATATCTTATGAAAGGCTAAGTATTACGAATGAAACTTACGTGGAAAATTTCTCGCAACCTTCATTAGAAAGATGGCATTTGTTAAGTTTCAAATATCACAGAGCAGGAAGAGGTGGAAAGCAACCAAGAAAATGTAGATGTTAGGTTGAAACCGAACTTCCACAGATCATTTATGAAGTTGACAAGGAATAGAAGATAAACCTGAGAGTCTCTAGGCATGCAGCTGTGCTGGGGCACTCTCCAAGTTCAGCAGAGAAAGTTTATGCAAATCTGAAAAAAGAACATGGGGACTAGCCATTTCCATGTGCATTTTCGAAGTGAAAGTAGCTTACAAGAACATGACACTGGTACTTTTTGGCCTAATAATTAGGTTGGTTGGATGCATTTTGTGTGGAATTTCTTAATTCCTGTTAGTACTCCTTATTGCATGATTGGCGTTTCCAGGTGAAAAATACATACAAATTCGGAGGATTCCAAGCTGGTCGCGGCCAAAGGATGCTGGATGCTGTCGGCAGCTGTGAAATCTGTTGATAATCTGTTGTCAATTCAAGAAAACTTGCAATTGAAGACTAAGTTCGTGGCAATTATATGAGGATGTATATGTGGACAACCCTGGTTTGAAAAGAGTCTTTAGTGGCATTTTCTTGGAAGGACCTCTAAAGTGGGACACTTCAGGTTTTGAAAGGCAGCACAACACAATATAAAAGGAGCAGCAAGGAAGCCAAGGAAGGACCTCACGATGCACGCAAGAAGATTACTCTCTTCTCTGCAGAGTTTTCACCCCCCCTTAGTGATTGGATCTTAGTTTGGCTTTGGTTTGCAATCATGAACTCTTTCATCAGTGTTTTTTATTATTCTTCTAGCATGAACTAAATCTCTACTTAGGTCCAAAATATGCAGCCACAATTCGACAGTGTTATTAACTACGCACCTATGGTTTTTATTCATATTGGTGCTTGATTCGATTATTGTGTGAGAATTGGCCAGCTTTATTGTTTTCCAAACGACTTGGTGAAGAACCGAAAGAAGGTGAAGTTGAGTTGTTGGGTAACGGGTATTCAATGAAGCTTCCCACTTAAGTTCAATATATAATTTGATTCCAGCGAGAACTCAAAAGGAAAGGAGTTTTACATACGCAGTGAAGCCCAAGAGTATCCTTCAAATCTAAATCAAGACTACAGAAAATGCTGAGCGCAGAAGAGGCCTTACATATGAAAATAAGAAAATTCTGAATTAGAAACAATAAGGGGATAAAGTACCTTCAAGATGAACTAGTCAACCACCAACGTCAGGTCCAAGTCCAATTTCGCCAAATTAAAGAAGCCAGATAACGCACTTATTCCTTGTGTTATAGTTGCATCGTTTCCCCAGAAATGCAAGCTAGTCAAATTCTAATGGCCTGCAGGATTTGACAACAGAATCGCATAAACTAGGTTCAAGTTCATCATAAAAGGGTCGCATAACAAAATTCCAGCAAAGGTCACCAGCTCAATTCAAATAATAATGCAATAGTTGAGAAACATAATGAACAAAGTGACAGAAAATACTGCAGGCCCGGGTAATGGACCACCAAATTGTTATTTTGATTTTGCAGATAATGATCATCATAGATTGGTTGATTGCGATTTTTTCCATGGCCCAGGTGCCATTGAGTGTGGTGAGATTGCTTTAAAGGATGGCCCGATATTTGGAGGCTTTCGCTGGACTGATTAGTTTGACTCTCTGCGTGCGGATGACATTTTCTCTGGAGGAGGGAACTGGGAAGTGCGGTCCACCAAGCTTGATGGAAACCCTAAGTACTCGGGCCACGTGTTTGTACCACCGGGTACTCAGGGAGAGGGAGAGGGAGGGGAAGGCAGTGGTGCGACAATGGTTTCGGAAAAATTAGGAAGGATCTGATAATACTTTTTGTAGTGCCACGGATTCCCGATGTGGCTTAGGTAGCCTCTAAGGTTAGTTTACGGATTTTTTTGCTACATGCATTAAGCCTAGAGCTTTGAAGTTAGATTTTGATGTACTCCTGTTGGTATTATTTTATACCTAAAGTTATAAAAACTTTTTAGGTGAAAAATTTTGGGAAATCATTAGCCATCAATAAAGATATCCTGGAAATCTGGCCTTATCCTCCCCACCAGCAATATCGATCATCGGCAATATCGATCATCTTGTCAACAGCATAACGCAGTGAAAGAACCATTGTTTTAGCTTGATCGACTTGATTAGAAGAGGGCTGAGTTCGCTCTAGCCTATTTCATGATTCGTGACAACTCATGGAGGCATAAACACCACAAGTGCCTGCAAAAAACAGAGATAAATTAATTCAGCAAAAAAAAAAACAAATACCCAAGAATCAGCAAAAAATTACCTCCCTTCTGCCTTCTCACTGCAACAGGGCAAATAGTTACCCCCCTTACATTCCTCATTGCGCCACTCCACGTAGTAGCGGCGGCCATGGGGACGAGTCATAGTTCTGAGATAGCAAACACAATATGGCCAGCACGTTCAGCATACAAGTCATAAACAATAGCAATGATTGGCAAAGCTATGCAATAAATATACAAATCTAACACTACATATAGATATTTTTTTCACTACTAACAATACTTTGAAGAATTTAGAAGCTCCCAACAAAATAAACCAACATAGGCCTTGATAACAGACCAAACAAAGGTTGCTGACAAACAAAATGTTAGTGGCTGATATTGAATTTTGTTTTAACTTGAGCATGAAACTGAACAGCACCAAGAGAAATAGGATATAACATAGGATTTTTACTAACCCTCTTCTGGCCCCCACAATAATTAATCCACTTGAATCCTTCCTGGTTGAACCTAAAAGAGAGAGATTTGACAACAACACAGAAAAAATCTTGAAGTTCAACAATCATTAGCAAAAATATAAAAATTGTTCACAAATGCCAAATACATTCCTTGAGTTTCTGGACCTTTTCAACTTAAATAGCCCTATGAACTCTAGGATCCCTTTCAGTAGGATTAAAAACTATTGTCAAACTAATAACAGAGATTAAACCAGAAACTAATAATAATTAGACCCTACTCCTCCCGTTTTCATCTGAACACCTAATTACTCACAACTTAATTTAACAGAGCATGCATCAAATGTTGGATCTGCTGCATAAACTCACAAATAACGGAAAGAAATGGAGATCAGAGAACACAAATCAATGTTGAATCAGGCACACAGTTTTTAGGAAGTTGTGCAGATTGATGCAACATATAGTTCACAATAATAGAAGCATAATATCGAAAGAAGAATGCTAATGCTACTAATAGTGAAAGGTCATCAGTCTATAATTAAAGCATTAATTAATACACAAAAGAGTTGGTAATTAATTATTACTTGACGGAGGTTGGAGGAGTAGTCTCCGGGGAATCCGGTTGCGGCGACTTTCCTCTCAGGCCCACATGAGTTGGTTTACTTTAATTTACATGAATCCATATTAAATAGGGTTTGTGCCATTGCAAATAAACAGGGATGAAGTGTTGTGGAGGGTACAAGTGAAACTTAACATCATTTCTTGTGATGCGCTGGAAACTAATAACAGACTCACAATGATTTTTTTAAGACTTTCGGCAATAAATCATAACAATCCTATCACCTTGGCTAACAAAAAATAGTCGCAGACACTAATGAAAAGGAATCTCGGAAGAAAAAGCCTCCAACAAGAGATTTTAACCACAATGCCACACGCCTCCAACATGTGATCATATATGCCACCAAGATTGCATCTAACTCTCTTATTTTTTTTTCAACCAAGTTTAATTTTGAACTAGACTCAACATTGTGCCAGTTGTCAGATGATAATCAACTGTCATCTCATGCAATAATCGGAAACAAAGACAAATAGAAAACCAGCAGGAGCAATTAAAAGTCAAATTTGAAACACAAATTTTCCATTTTCAGCAACCTTGACCTCCTGAAAACAAAGCAGCAAGCCGCAAACTAAATCACTCGTTCATTAGGAAACCTTCACTATCAACTCACGCCTGAGATATCCAAACCAAAAAAACAACCATCATTCTCATAATAATAACAGAGAAGCCCAAAATAATTGTTACTATTATTCACTCTCTCCGCTGGTGATCATAATGAAAAATGCCTTCTACATTCAGTTATCTCACATCACTCACAAAACATCCAGATTTTCCTAAAACATCTAGATTTTGTTGAAAAAGTTACTGTTCAAACCAAAACATCAAATACAATAACTATGATGGTAATTTAGTAGGTAGAAAACTTCAACATTCATTGCAAGTCCAGAATAAGCCAGTGTAAAACAAATGTAACAGCGACACTGGTTGAGGGTTATTTATACCGTAATGTCTCACTTTGCTTCCACAATAGACCAGCACTCTGTCTCTGTATCAAATGACCAAACTGCAAAAGCAAAAAAGAGATTGGAGTAAGGTGATATCCAGGAAAAAAGTTAAGAAACCACAATGAGTGTAGAAAAGATAAGATTGAAGTTTTCATCATCAATCCTCCTAGGAACCTACATATCTTTCTAGGAGATGCCTGGAAATAATTTAGGGAAGGAAAAACATAGTAATATACAACATGAGATGCATTATGTGAGAGGGTGTTAAAGTTCTTTTCAAGAGCGAATACAGATTAGCAAAGCCAGAAAGAATGTTATTCCTTATTAGGGACTTAAGGTTCTTTTCAGATTGGGTACATAACAATACCTAATATCTAAAGTTTCAGTTAGTACGAGTACTTCATCCAACTTAACATACACCTAGAAATCCAAACATTAGGTACAAAATATCAAATACATTAATTAGCAAGACCAGCAGCTGAAATTGAAGCAAATAATAAAAAATATAGCACTAGGAAGAACATATCCTTTGATGGCCAATTGGTAACCTAGTTATACTGAATTTAAGAGCAAAAAATATTCTCACAGTCAAACACATTAAACAACACCAGAGAGAGGTGCTAACTTGTCAAGCAACAAGTGCAAACAAAACCAAGCCATTTAAGTAACTAACAATCACCTTCTTAGCCCTCGCTTGACCAATCACAAAATTATCCAAAGCTTTGCAGATCTCCTTCAGCGTAGGGAAACTAGTACCCAAATTGGATCCTCCCTTACTAAATTGCAGATCTCCCCTGACCAATAAGCCCCATTAATAACCACAAAAAAAAAATTCAGAATATATATATACATATATATATATATATACAATAACGCTTGTAATTGGTGTTTTACAATTACAGGACGCAAATCATAAAACAGAGTGCAACATTTTACAATAACAAAAAAATGGCCAGCAACTACGCACTTACAGGACAGCTTCTGTTACTGTTTTTGATAATTACTTCTCTGCTGGAAACATAAGCTTCAAGCTATGGAAGGGAGAAGATACATTCTCATTAATTTTGTCCTCATATATACTGGCTAGATGGACCACAGATTACTTATCTTAGATGGACGGAAGAGTACTAAACACTAATAGCTTTGACATATAAAACATATGGATATGTTAATACTACTAGAGTTAACTGTGGTTTAAATTAAGTTGCTCATACTTGGAAGCATGCATGCATGGTTCATTCTTGTGAAAGGGAAAATCAATTATCGGTAAATGAAGGGAGCTATGGATATACAAAACCTGGTCCCAAACAAATTCTTATCAACCTAGAAAGAGCAGGAAAACAAAAATATCAAGAGTCTAACATAAACACTCATTTTCTGCAGCAACCAAAAAGCGCTTCACAAAGAATGATATCAAAATGCCAATAAAGGCTTCTCAAAAGGGATCTTAAAACCCATGACCAGAGAAGACAATCCTCAGAAAGATATCATTCCCATATGACCAAGACAGAAAATAGATGACTACTGACTGATAAGAACACTCTTTCCAAAACAACAGGCAATCAATCAATGCAAAGAAAAACAGACCTTTACCAACATTATATATACCATAACGCCAAACGAGTTAGCATTACTTTAGTTCATTAGCAACATTCATACTACAATCCAAATAGAACATAAGCATAAAGAACGCAACCTGAGGAGAAATTCAAATCTTTGTAGCACCAAGATAATTCCCCAGGTGTATGAATCCCGTAGGCTAGACTCCTGACACTACCCTCTTCCTGTTTTTTTTAAAAAGAAAACCAAAAACAAAAGAAAATATTATCTCTTATCAACCTCAACTCCCATTTCCAGGTCAGTTTTTACATAAAATAACACAAACAAAAGCACATTCTCCCCCAAACAAAATTACTCCATTTACTACAAAAGAGTAAATAAGATACACAAAAGAGTTGGTAATTAATTATTGCTTGACGGAGGTTGGAGGAGTAATTTCCGGGGAAGCCGGTTGCGGCTGTGGAGAGACAGTGGTGCAGTGGCAACGAAACTGGCGGCTACTGCAACAGATTAGCGGAGAGCTTGAAGGGAAGTGGAGTGGGAAACCTGTACACGACCTGTTTGATAAAATGCAACAATGAGAAAATTGTTTTGCTTTGTATTTTTAAGAGTTGAATAATGGATAGATAAAAGAGGAGGAGGGTGAGGAGGTGTAGTAGTATTATGTTTTGGAGAGGATGAGAAAGTGAGAGAGAAGTCCTTACCAGACTTCCAATGGCTTCCCTAAGTGAACTTTGAAACAATAAGCACTCCCAATATCTGCTACAACAACAAAAAAAACATAGGTTAGGCAAATTAAAGACGGATAGATCCTGACATATGTGTTGCACTTTGCATGTAGTACAATACATAATTTAATCCCAGCAAGAACTCAAAAGTAAAGGACTTATACATACGCAGTGACGCCCAAGAGTATCCTTCAAATCTAAATCAAGACTACAGAAAATGCAGAGCACAGAGAGGCCTTATATATAAAAATAAGAAAATTTTGAATTAGAAACAAGGGGATAAAGTACCTTCAAGATGAACTAGTCAACCACCAATACTAGGACATCTCTCCAAGTCCAATTTCGCCAAGTTAAAAAAGCCAGATGACGCACTTATTCGTTGGGCTGTAGTTGCATCGTTTCCCGAGAAATGCAATCTAGTCAAATTCTAAAGGCCTGCAAGATTTGACAACAGAATCGCATAAAATAGGATCATCGTAAATGGGTCGCATAACAAAATTCCAGCAAAGATCACCAGCTCCATTCAAATAATAATGCAATAGTTGAGAAACATAATGAACAAAAGTGACAGAAAATGCTGCATCAACACAAACAAAATTGGTCTTAGATTCCGAGCAAATCTAATACTCTAAGGTTTACAATTGCCATAGTGTGGGGCAGGAAAATAACAGATTCTCCTATTCCTGTTCAATTTCCCTCCTTCTCCAGCTTATGCGGCACCTGCCTTACTGCTTTCTAGGTCAGAGGTGTATTTTACTTGCACAAAAACCCAGCCGTTAAGAAGCAGAGAATCAGCAAAAGGAAAATAGAAAAAGATTACCAGTAATATGCTTTAAGCCCAACATCAGAAAACTGATCACAACAATTGAAGTTTAAGGTTGCAGATTCATGCAGCCTTTGAGATTAAGCAATCCAGATTCTGTGACATGAGAGTCAAAAAGATTCACAGAAAGTAAGGATGTTCCTTGGGAAGAGATGACATCCGTCGAACTGTTGTTAACCTGGGGCATTCACTCAGAGAAGAGCCTGTCAAACGCACATGACAAAGCCATGAGAAAATCTGAAAGTATACTATAGAGGAATAAAAGCAGGAAGATTTCATATTATTATTTTCTTAATCCATGAATCCATAATCCCACTTTCCCTATCTGGAAATGCAAATCAATGACAAATGCAACAGAACAAAACCCTAGTGCATTCAGCTAAAGTAGATTAAAATAATCAATGACTATCTCTCAGCCTCAAAAACATAAGAAAAGAGAATACCAACAAGTATTGAGCCAAAAAGAAAATGAATATGCAACTGCCTCCTCAAAACATCCTTCAATGCTTCCTAGGAGCCATCTTAACATAGGAATCAACCGAACAACACCTTCAAGGAAAAATTTTGGGAAAAAAAAATAGAATATTCAGAATTAATTCTATAATAATGCTCGGATTACATTACTAAGATGCCCCTAATTAACGATTATTAGTCTTTGACTGAAATTAAAAATCGACCACAAAGTTTTTTTTGTTTCATCGAGAACTAGGGTGAGAACTAGGGTTACGTAAAGGATAAGGAAAGAAGTTTATGCCCTGACCTGACCTAGCAAAAGCGCAGATCATAGACGCACATAACATCATCTTCTTTCTCTCTTTTTTTCTTTGGTAGGGAAATGAAAGAATCAAGGGAAAACTAAATGGGTCGAGTAGGTACAAGATCGGGCAAGGGCTGCTGCAACAAGGAAGGAGGGGCACCATACCCTACTATCCCTACTACCAACCCATGTCCGTATGCTTTGAGATCCCGGTCCTCTCAACCCGCGTATGCTTTGAGACCCAGGAAACACCAACTCTCTAAACCCGCGCCACCACCAGCGTCCCGCCGGAGAAGAGCTGCCCCTAGAGGTGGCAAGTTATCGCCGCAAGTACCGTATGTTATGGATTTTATCATATATGTGCTTTTTTATAATTAGCGATATTATTGATTCTATGTATTTTATCGTATTTGTGCTTTTTATAATTAGCAATATTGATTCTGATTTTTTTGACTTCTGTTTCCAATTGAAGTCTTCAAGTATCGTATTTGTGCTTTTTATAATTAGCAATATTGATTCTGATTTTTTTGACTTCTGTTTCCAATTGAAGTCTTCAAGAAGAAGGATTAGGAGAAGAAGAAGGATTAGGATTAGGGGAAGAAGAAGGATTAGGAGAAGGAGGAGGAGGAGGAGAAGGAGAATTAGAAATAGATTTTGATGAGGAACGGTAAAGATTTTTAAATTCAAGTATTTTTTGTGCTTTTATTTGGTTGACACTTTTGAGTTCATGTGCCTTTTTTTGGTTGGATTGTTGTTGGTTTCCCCTGACAGGATCGCCTCCGAAGAGGAGCTGCAGACTTATTTTGACTCCCTGAGAAAGCCTGTCCAATTGCCTATCAACTATTACGAGAAAAAGGAGGGTCACAAGCTAAGATTTATCAAGATGATGGCCGGTTCCGACGAGTTCAACCATCTTGGTACTGTCACCCACATCCAGTTCCAAGCGGAGATCTTGAATCCGGAACACAGACCCACAACTGTTTATGCCCAAATCCACTGGGAATCCTTATCTTCCAACTCCGAAATGCATGCCAGCAGAGTTTTCACTCGTGATTCTCCACTGCTTGAAGATACTCGTTTCAAAGTTCATGCCACCAGCGGCTGGATTGGTACATTAATCTTCTGCATTAATGTTGAATGCTATTTTTTTGCGTGTTACTTATATCAAAGCTTTTGGTATAGGTTTTAGCGACATCTCATGCTTCTGCTAGTGTCTAGAGATCTTCTGGAATAGGAATTTATCCATTGCTTTCCATATTTGCAACATAGTAATTAATGGCGGCCATTCTTCTAATACAGCATTAATTTGTCTTGTTCTGATTTTTTATAACCAAACGTTGTCCACCAATTCATGACCCCTGCATAACTGCCACATCTGGCCTGAAACTTAGATCCGATCCGAAGTGTGTAGCCTTGTTTTTGAGATTTTGGGGCTGGACATTATTTGTTTCCTTAGGATGGTGTTCTCACATTAATTGTAATTTCCTTCCTCAAATATGATTCTCGTTTAACTTGTTTGCCCCTAGTTAGTCCTTTATAAAAGACAATGATCATAAGTATTTTCTTGGTTGTTCTGTGGTTAATTTGATCTCGACTTTTTCTGTGTGGCTAATGAACCGCCTAATCTTTTATGTTGTAGCCTACCCTTTTGACTGTCCAGAATGTGGAGTGGATGCATTGAAGTCTTAACATGATCGTGTTGTCGGTCCTGAATAGAAGCGGATTTGGGGAAAAGGCTGTGCTTATCTCAGGTCGAGCTGCCATGTACAAAACATGTCTTCTTATATGAAGATTAGATGGGTTTTTTCTTAAGTGTTTTTGAAAGGTAAAAAAGTTTTTTCCGTCCTCTCACTTTGTCAATTTCGCACTTGTTGTCCCTCTTCGCTCAATTTCACTTATTATGTCCCTGAACTTACAATCTACCGGGTCACCCTGTCCATTTTACACCCTATAGCCGGTTGGTTGTTGTGGAATTGACACGTCTCCTGTGGGGCCCATGCCGTTCCCATTTTTTTCTTTCGATTATTTTCTTTTTGCCAAAATCAATTTCTAAAATTTTTTTTTGAATTGAATAAATTGCTACCCAATTTACCAAATTCATTTTTAGAAAACTCTTTTATATCATTAATTAATGAATAAAAAATAAATTAACAGAAAACACACCCCAACCCATGGCTAAACTCATCGACTCATGCTCTCGACATCTTCCTGCAACTCCCCCTCAAAACTATCCTCCCCTTCGGTGTCTCTCCGGTTACGTCTGCCACTCATCGTTGGCCTCAATTTCGCTCGTCTCTTCCTCCACACCAAATCCAAAAAACAATACAACAATGCTCCCTCGGAGCAACAACGCACACAACCAAGACGAAAGAACAAATTATTGATAACTCAAGGGGCACATAATCATTCACAAAAACGACAAATCAAGTAAATCCAGCCAAGAATCAAGCATCAACAATGAGAAAGGAAAGTTGCCGGGAAACAGCTGATTTTAGTGAATGTCGGAGAACGATTGGAGACCGCCGGTATGCATGAGTGCTGTTGGAGTGGGAGTCACCGTCAAGCAAGCTATTGTGGCCACCACGTGCAACCGGTAGAGCAAGATCTTAGGGGTAGTTAGAGGCGAAGATCTGTTGCTCAGGAAGGCCGGACGATGTTGGATCTGTGCCAAGTCTGACAGGTTGAGACTGGTATACCGCGCTCACATCATGTGGGAAGGAGAGGAAGAAGCCGGAGCCAAAGCCACCACTGCTATTGTGCTCTTCGCTCCACCTCAATTTCGTCGTCGAGACCGCAAGGAATTAATTGTTAATTATGTTGTTTTGTTCTTGTTGATGGGCTTGCGCGTGGGTTGGATTTTAGATATGGTGGTGGTTTCACGCACCAAAGAAGAAGGGAGGAGGGATTTTTGCCATGGTTGTGGGTTTGTGCATCAACGGCGAAGGGAGGAGCAGGGGCGGCGAAGGGAGGAGCATATCGGCGGCTAACGCTTTTAGCAACGACGCGAGGAGGACGATGGCGGAAGGGGGACCGGCGACGTTGTGGACAGCAGAAGAGTGGGGGTGGTGCTGGTTTGGTTTTGACCAAGGATCGGGAGGAAGTGGGGTGGTGGTGGGATCTATGGCTTCCACGGGATCTATGACCTGGTTTTCAAAAGTATTTACGTTTTAAAAGATAATTTAGTCTCATAGAATTATCATATTTTTGATTAAATTGTAATTTGTTTTTACTGAAAAAAAAAACAAACGATTTACTTAGTCAAAAAAAGATTTTAAAATTTTTAAATAAAATAGAGGAAAATAAAGATTCAACATGACATTATCAATTAATTACTTTTTTTTATTTTAGAATTGATTTATTCTAATTCAAAAAAAGATTTTAAAAATTAATTAGGAAAATGAAAAATGAAAAATAGAAGAAAGATTAAAAGAAAGGCAGCCTGTGGGCCCACGCAACACGTGTCAGCACCACAACAATTAACCTATAATAGCAAGTAAAATGGACAAGGTGTCCCGGTAAATTGTAAGTTGAGGGACACAATGAGTGAAATTAAACGAAGAGGGACAACAAATGCGAAATCGATAAAGTGTAAGGACAAAAAAAAAATTTTAACCGTTTTTGAAATCTTGGTAAAACTAAGCATAAATTTGCTCGGTAGAATTTTGTTTTTGACGTAAATGTATTTAATATAAAATCGATAGTACCTTGCCTAATATGCCTCTTCTTTTGGTGGATGCCTTATCTACCTTTCACTTGTCATTAATTGCGTAAAGTTTTTATAATGGTTGTCATGTAGCCAACATGAAGAAAAGATACGAAAAGGATTTAGCACTGGTTAATTCAAATCCTACCGTGGCTCACACTATGGCACCATAGGTCAATGACCGTACAAAAAATGTATGGAATCTCTGGAATCTCTACAAGAACCTGCAAATATGTATTACACCGTAGTACCAAAAGAATTTTGATGTTTCCGACTCTTTTTTTTTAACTATTTCTATCAACACTAATTGGACAGTAATATAGTTTAATTAGCTTGCGCCAAAGATTTTATTGATTGGTTTATCCTTAATTAGCAACCCGAATTCCTTTCATCACAGCCGTCCTGGCTATGATGCTAGTGTCTAGACTCTTGTAATTAGGATCTGTTGCTCAAATAGGAATTTATCCATTGCTTCCCATATTTGCAACATAGTCATTAATGGCGCCCATTCTTCTAATTATACAGCATTAATTTGTCTTGCTTTGATTTTTTATAACCCAACCCTGCCCACCAATTCATGACCCCTGCATAACTACCTCATCTGGCCTGAAACTTAGATTAAGAGATAAAATAATAGACGAAGGGTTAGTTCAGTCATTGCCTTGATTTTTATAATGCGCAAAGGTTTCAAAAGAAATAAATTAAACTATTAGACGAAAAAGATAAATATAAAGATGTCTATTCAGATGCTTAAAATGTAATTTGGTGTCATAATTTATAATTGATATGAACCAAACAAAGCTATCTAATTCGAGTCATGTCGGCTCACCCAAAATCTTATTTGATTAAAGCACTGGTTAGGAGTGCTTTCGTTTAATTTAGGGTCATTAGTTCAAGTGTAGAGGAAATTTGGTATCAATTGCATATTAGTTATTACTCCTTGACATCAAGTTGGAAATTGCGTTTGTCTTATTCTATTGTATTTTTTTCACGGCTGTTTTGAGGCATTAATGTGTTTTTTTAGAGAATGAGACATTATTATGTTAGGTTGTTTTATCTTTTCCCCTTTAGAAATGAAGCAAATATCCATGGTCACCAAAAGGACAGTGAATCTAACTCTTTTGTTTTGTGTATCTATCTTTTTTTCCCACTAGTAATTTTAGAAGGAAATCAATTACACGTGGGTGATAATGAGATTACATATTTTCCTTACAAAAATTGATGTAAGAAGACTTGTGTATTGTCTTCATCAAAGTATAAAATAAAATAAATATTCTACCAAAAAGTATAAGATAAATATTTAAGTTTGTTCATTTTTCTCTTTTCCACAACGATTCGTGGAACTTTGACACAAATATTTACTAATTTTGATAAAAAGATATTCTATAAATAATCATTTAGTAAATGATTCACTTGCCATTACCAGCCTTATTTCCTTCGTTCAATGATATTTTAGAAACATAATATTCACCATAACTAGTTTGAGGTAATAATCTTTAAAAAAATAAATATGGAATGAATGACATGGCACACCTGATAAAAATCCAAGACTGGTTATACACTTGTAAAGTGTTGTTTGGAGCAGAGAATAACAGCCCCATGAAAAAATAGATTTTGTTGTATTTTTTTAAAAAATTAATTCCTGAACTGATATTGTATGCGGTTTATTTGGAACGTCTTTTTGAGTGACTGGTGACGTACCATGCATTCAATGCCGTGCAAGCTCTGTAACAGCTCAGGTAAAAATTTCATTTTTACCGGGACTGTTTAAGTTAATGTACAGTAATTTACTGCTGATTTTTAATCTTGGGTAATTAAATATGGTAAATCGAGCATTGAATTCTGAAACCGAGCATTGTCCCACGCTCGGGATTTTTCTGCGGATTTTACGGACCAAGTTGGGATTTTTCCGGATCCGGGAATCTTCGGAAAAGCCGAGTTTATTCTCGAATTATCGGACCAGAAATAAGATAAGTGGGTATACCGGATATTTTCTGGTCCAGGTGGGTCACACTTCACATGCAGCATAGTAACTGCATAATTAAAGTTCAATTATTAAGCCGCCTTTTCCCTATTCAGCCTGTGAATAATCTGTTATACCTGTGATTAACCAGTTGTTCTCTTCAGCCTATAAAATTATTTCTCCTCTACATGCCTACACACCCATCAACGCCATCATCACCTTCTGCAACTCACCTTCAAATTCACAAAACTACTACTGCAAATCTTAACCAAAAAAGAGAAAAAAAAAGAGAAGAAAGAAAAAGGAAAAAAAAATACAAACAACAACACTAAACACCACACGCCACCGTTTTCACCATCTCCTCCCCATTTTCTTTTTTTTTTCTTTTCTTTTCTCTTCTCCACCAACCACCCACTGCCGGCCGCCACCCGCACCGACCGAGCCACCTCGCCACCACCTGAAACCACCTCCAGTCGCCTCTCCTCCTCTTCTTTTCCTCGCCGGCCGCCGCGACCCCCAGCTCCTCCTTTCCTTCCTTCCTCGCGTGTCGCGCGCCCTCGCCCCACCACGACACCGCCGGTCTTCCCCGCCTGACTCTCCGTCCGCGCCGCCGCCAAGCACCACCTGCGGTCGCGCCTCTCCGTTCCGCTCCCCGCAGCGTCCCGCCTCGCCCCGGTGCCGTGCCATTTGCGCTGCCGCCGTCTGCGTGCCCGAGGTGAGCAGCAGACCCGTGGATGACCCGGACAGGTCCTTGGGTCGGGTCCTGGGCTGCACGGGTCCTGGGCCGGACGTGGCTTGGGCCTGCTGTGGTCTGGGCTTGGACCTGGGCCTGATCTTGGGTTTGGGCTAAATAGTTGGGTTTGAATAGTTTTAGGCTTTGGGCTTGGGCTATAGATGAGTGGGCTGGACAGTGCTTAGGCCCAGTCCGAAACAAATAAAAAAAAAGGGAAAAAAAAAAGAAAAGAGAGAGGAAGAATAAATCTGGAAAATGGAAAAAAAAGAAGAAATGCTTGGAAATTATATTCTGGAAAAGTATAATTTTGGGGAAATATACTTGAAAAATAAATATAGTGTATAATAATTATTTTGGGAAGTATGTGGTTTATGGAAAATAATTTTGGGAGCATATATATGGAGGAAAAATAATAATTCGTAGAAATAATATTTTGGAAAGTACATACCTGGGAAATAATTTTGGAAAGGGTATTATCAAGGTAGAAAAATACCGGAATAGTACCCGGGTATAGGAATAAGTATAGAAGGATAATTTGACCCTTGAAAATAAATGGTGAATGATGATAATAATGGAAAATTAAACCGGGAGAGTAACCGAGCCGAGTATATATTTAATTTACGGTATACAGTATTAGTATAACATTTGCATACCATCTTATGTGTGCATATTATTTGATTGATATAGGAGTTGATAACGAGCAATTTGCTGAGGAACCGGACTTGGAACTTGCTGAGCAATTCCATAACTGATATCGGCTAAGGTGAGGATGGATAACCCTTGTTATGTTGCCTGTAATACTTTGTGTGCTTTGTTGTTCGATTGAACTGTTGAATTGTTGATTGTTGGTTAATATCTGTTGTGGATATTATTGTTGCTTTTGGACTGTGATATTGACTTTGTGGATAATATGCTGAGATTGATGTTGAACTATTGACTATGGAAATTGAGAAAAGGAATTGGAATATGAAATTGGAGTTGGAATTGATTTGAGTTGTTGATATTATTGTCATGTGGAAAGTAGTGGTACGACCCGATGGTTTGAAAATTAATTTTGGGATGCTATGGTCGGTTTTTGGTTTGGTTGGCCCGTCATGCCTGTGGTTAGGGTATACCAAATACCCAGTGGCTCGGATATGCCGAATATCCGCGGTGGCTCGGATATGCCGAATATCCGCAGTGGCTCAGATATGCCGAATATCTGGTTGGCATGACGTCGCCTGAGGTTGGGGTATACC
>JAKUCV010007330.1:53004-72539 GCA_028386065.3 Turnera subulata
TGGTTTGGTTGGCCCGTCATGCCTGTGGTTAGGGTATACCAAATACCCAGTGGCTCGGATATGCCGAATATCCGCGGTGGCTCGGATATGCCGAATATCCGCAGTGGCTCAGATATGCCGAATATCTGGTTGGCATGACGTCGCCTGAGGTTGGGGTATACCGAATACCCAGTGGCTCGGATATGCCGAATATCCGCGGTGGCTCGGATATGCCGAATATCCGGTTGATCTGATATGTGGACTGGTTTTTGACCTAGCATCCGGAATTAATTGATTACCAGGTACGACCCTAGCTTGCCCAGTGACGGGGGCCCGGAAGAGAAAACTGGTAATAATAATTAAGCATTCTTTTGGCCTTGGTTCAGATGTGAGACATGTTGTTGTTTATCTATGTTTGCTTTTAAGTGTTACAGTTGCTTGCATATCACTGTTTATCCTTGGTCGGTGAGCACTTCGGACTCACCCCTCGCCTGCGGGGTTTCATCCCGTAGGTTAAGTTGTTTCCGTAGTTCAGGTACGACGTTCGATGGCTGCTGCTTTCTCCACCTGACTCCGGATCCATACCACCGATGCATGTGCATAAGTCTTCCGCTGCTATTCTATTGCTTATATTGCTGTATTGCTGATTTCCTGTGATATGTATAATACTGATACTATCTGCTGCTGCTGAGAGCACTGTGTTTGGATTGAATAATGGTCCCCAAGTGTGGGTGACAGATGTATTTGATGGTTTCCTGTTGTATAATATTTGCACGTTGTACTGTCTGTTCTATCATTGTGAATAGTTTTGGCACGTGTTTACTGTGTTACGGTAAATACGGGTCGGGGCGCTTCAAGCTCCCACTTATGGATAATACAATTAAACATATACCATTGTAAAAAAAATAATATAATTTTTTTTCTTTTCTTCATAGATTTCCCCCATCAAGGGCCTTATCCACCGTTTCCTACTTTCCTCTAATTTCTTGTCGCCATTTTATGGGTAAAAAAGATTTTTTTTCTTAGAGTTTCTTATTTCAATAATGTTTTTAATATAGAAGAGTATTAGAGTCAATTACTAGATTAATCTCTTCTTATAATTCGGCGTGTCACTGGAATCATTATCAATAACATAATTTTGAATTTTCAAATACTCGGGCTGGAAACCGAAAGTTTTTGAAATTTAAGGAAAATGTTATACGCTTTGCTACTGTAATCAATGCTAATAGATTCTTGTTAGTTGACACTATCACCAAAAGAATTATGGAAATAATTTACACACACAGAAATTTATCACTATTTATTTAGGTTAATTTTGAAAATGAAGCATGTGACGGTGAATAAACAAAAATGATTAATAATATAAATTCGGTGGAACCATCCAACATTGAAGAGGACTTTTGCTTGTCTTTTGCTGAAAAATGCGAGGATCCAGTTAAGAAAACAGCTAGCTAGTGATGGAAAGGAACTTTATCATTCGGTATATTTCAATTCAGGAGTGGCAGTAGTAAGGTGGTGAAACATGGCATCATGAGCTTAATGAGAGAATATTGACACACCACAAAAATAGTATTCTAGATATGGATTTTAATTTTTGAAACAAATAATTGCAATATAATTAGTTTTTTTTCCCTATTTTACCTTTTCTTTTTTGTTAGTTGTGCAAAGATATTCATGATTATGCAGTTCAAATAAACTTTTGACGTGTCTTTTCCCGCGACATAACACATGAGATCTGGTGCAGAAGAAGGTCATCAAGTTGGATGGTGCACAAGAATGTTTACCAAACCTTTATATATAGGTGGGCGGGGTGCACTTTTTCGAGACTGACTCCTTACCAAAGGATGTTAACACAGCTTACATTACCCTCTTGCCTAAGAAAAAGGATGCTATCTCTTTGGATGATTATCGGCCCATCACCTTAGTTTCTGGGCTATACAAAATCATTTCAAAAATTCTTGGGCAACGATAGACAGGTTTCAAAGAGGGTAGATGTATAATGGATAGTGTTCTCTTTGCAAGTGAAGTAATGCATACTTTGAGAAAGAGGAAAGAAGAGGCTATCCTGTGGAAGTTAGATTTTAAGAAGGCATACGATTATGTGGATTGGGATTATTTGATGCAAGTTTTAAAAGCTATGGGCTTCGGTGGTAGATGGCGTGATTGGATTCTAGAATGTTTATCATCCTCCAAGTTGGCAGTGCTCATCAACGGATGCCCCTCCGCAGATTTCTGTATGGGGCGCGGCCTTAAGCAGGAAGATTCCTTATCTCCTTTTCTTTTTGTGTTAGCAGCAGAGGGCCTCCCTGCGATTTTATCTAAAGCTGCTGATGCGGGCGAGATAATGGAAGTTAGAATTCATGAAACTTCAGTATCGGTGTTGCAGTATGCAAACGATACTATTTTATTCTCCCAACCAAGCGTGGATGCACTTCTAAACTTGAAAAGATGCCTTAGGATTTTTGAGGTGTTATCTGGACTATGTATTAACTTTTACAAAAGCTCGGTCGTAGGTATTGGTCTTCAACAAAAACAAGTGGAGGATTTGGCTGGGCGGCTTCACAGCCGAGTGGAAAATCTACCTTTTGTTTATCTTGGATTCCCTCTTGGCGGTAATATGAAGCGGCTTGCGTCATGGCAGCCTGTTCTCGAGAAGTTCAAAGCTCGGTTGAAAACTTGGAAGGGAAAGTTTTTGTCACTCGGGGGCAGGGTAACCCTTATTCGATCTGTGTTGAGTGGCCTCCCACTATATTTTATGTCCTTGTTCAAGCTTCCGATCTCTGTGGCTAAGAGCATCACATCCATTGTAAGGAACTTCCTTTGGAATGGCATTGAAACGAAAAGGAAGCCATACCTTGTTGCTTGGAAGAAAATAGCAGTTCCTAAAGAGCTTGGGGGAATGGGGATCATTGATGTAATAGTAATGAATCAGTGTCTCCTCTTCAAATGGTTTTGGAATTTTTGCCAGCCCACAACGAGTTTATGGAAAGACATCATAAGCAGAAAATATGTTTTACAGTCATCCAAGTTAGGCCCAGTCTTTTGCATGCAAAAGTGTTCCTCATGGTGGCGTGATATTGTTTTGTCAGGTTTTGTCAATAGCCAGACTGGCGTCTCTCTTTGGGCTGGGTCTAGTATCAAGTTGGGGTCTGGCAGGGATGTGTTATTTTGGGATGATGATTGGTCTGGACAAGGGAAATTTAAAGACCTGTTTCCACGGCTCTATTCAATCTCCATGTTTAAGTCGGCCTCTGTGAGTGATGGCTTCCAAACGGTTCAGGGTGGGAACGCATGCTGGTCTAGACGGTTACACGAGTGGGAGATATCTCAAGTACATGTCATGCAAGGCATCATTGATAGTGTGTCTGGCTTATCTGTCGGTGTTGACAAGTATGTATGGGTTCATGGTAGGGTTGGTTCTTATTCAGTTAAAGGTGGAAGGGCTTTTATTTATTCAAAGATAGGCATGAGTCGCTCCATTCCTTTTGTATGGTTCTCACTGTCTCCATTCAAAGTTGAGTGTTGGCTATGGTTCGCTGTGAACCGGGGTATTCCAACTAAGGATGTGCTTCCTGAAAGAGCTATTTTATCTCTAGCAAACTCCATCTGCAGTTTATGCCAATGCCATCACGAATCTGTGGATCATCTCTTACTGGCATGCCCAGTTTCTTGGTTAGTTTGGTCCAAAATTTGCTCTTGGTAGGGCGTCCAGTGGTGCATTCCACACAAGTTGGTGGATTTTTTGGCTCAATGGGTCTCTTTATCTCCCATTCAGTGCAGTCGTGCTTGGTGGTACAATATTGGGATTGCTTCTCTGTGGACCATTTGGTTAGAAAGAAATCACAGAATTTTTCGTGGCACTTCCTCTAATGCGGACAGAGTTGCAGACCTTGCAATTGTTCGCGAGTCAATTGGTGTAAAGCGATCAAGGCTGATATCCCGTTTTCCACTTCAATAATCATTTCCAACGCTGAGACCTTGAAGAATTGGCCTGGGCCTTGCCACAGATTCAATCTTTTGTTGCCTTCATAAACTTAACGTGTATTTTTGTTATCAGGAGGATGTATCAGAATATGTTCTTAGCGACTGCTTGTTGATTCTGCTTATACTGTAAATCATGTACCTCTCTATATTGTTTAATCAATAAAATCTCGTTAGCACCAAAAAAAAAAGGTGGGCGGCATAAAATAAAAACAAAAAAAAAAGAAATGTCAAAAAAAAAAAAATCGTGTGCTAAATAAATAAATGTTAGGTGAATAGCAGGATATCAGCCGGAAGAGTAAAGAAAGGGAGAAGAGATGTTCTGATATGGGTGGTCATGATAATATTTGTTCTTTTTAATTTAAAATTATACCTTTGTATTTTTTTGTTGATAATCATTATTTTTAATAAAACCTAATAACTGGTTGTCAAAGGGGTTTACATAAGTTTTATTTACAAGCTTAAGAGTTTTTTTTTTTATTATTCAAGTGGTTATTTGGTGGGGAATTTATATTTAAGCTTTATGAAATGATTTGGCTTTTAATTTGTAGACTGTACTTTCTACAATTCCGGGTTATTATTACAGCACCTACCTATCCAGGGCTGATTGCGGCAACGACAAGAGACAAACGTTCCTTATGTGGGAAAGTAACCTTTTCCACGTTGCAGGCTCAAATCATAACATCACTTCACTTAGAAGTAGTAGTGGTAGAAAACAAGTCATCAATTTTTGGTTTTTGATGCTGAGTGTGTTGAGGAGACTATTATCTAGATGGAATCAGGAATCTTTTGGTAATATCAATTCATGTATGAATCCATCCAAATCGAAATTGATGCTTTAGATAAAGCGGCTCATCAGAGAGTTTTAACTCAAGCTGAGAGTTACTGACGGTGCAGGACTTGAAAGTATTATTGAACTCAAAATCTAGACAAATTGAGTCCATATGGAGACAGAAAGCTCGAATTAAATGGTGCAAATTAGGGGATCGTAACACGAGATTTTTTCACTTCACAGCTGCTAATAGAGGTAGAAAAAATAGGATTGATCATATCGAGGTGGAGGGACAGCCGATTTTTGAACCAGAAAAAATTAAAGAGGCAGCTTGTGATTATTTTGCCAAACTCTATTCTCAACAATCTGTTACCAGGCCTTCGATAGGTTCCTTGAGCTTTAGCAGATTAAGTACTGATGCTGCCGCCGAGTTGGAGAAGGGTATTTCAATGGATGAAGTCAAGGATGCAATGTGGAGCTGTGATAGCTCTAAAGCTCCTGGACCCGATGGATTTAACTTCTCATTCTACAAGAAGTGTTGGGAGATGTTGAAGAATGATATTTATGACATGGTGCTATATTTTTTTGAGACAGGCAGCCTACCTAAAGGATCCAATACTGCTTTTATCACACTCATAGCAAAGAAAGCAGGTGTGGTATCCTTGGACGATTACAGACCTATCACTTTGGTGAATGGCCTGTATAAAATCGTGTCCAAAATTCTTGCTCAAAGATTAAAGAAGGTGTTGCCCATTTTTGTAGGTCCACAACAGTCAGGCTTCATTGAAGGACGTTGTATCATGGACAGTGTTCTTTTGGCCAGTGAAGTAGTGGCACAGTCTGAAAACAAATAAAAATGAAGCTATAGTGTGGAAACTTGATTTTCGGAAGGCATACGATTCCGTAGACTGGAAATAATTACTACAAGTATTGGAGGCTATGGGATTGGGCATGAAATGGCGGGGGTGGATCTATGAATGCTTAGCATCATCTCGGGCTGTAATATTGATTAATGGGTCTCCCTCAAATGAGTTTTCTACGGGAAGGGGTTTGAAACAAGGTGACCCCCTTTCCCATTTCTTTTTGTGTTGGCAGCTGAAGGCTTATCCTCCATTCTATCAAAGGCAAATGATCTTGGTTTTATCCAAGGTGTCCAAGTGCAGGATAAATCGATTTCTATATTACAGTGCGCGCGCTGATGACACAATTCTTTTTTCGCCCGATTTTGTTGAATTTGAAGAGATGCCTTAGAATTCTCGAGGCTATCTCTGGCCTCTGTATCAACTTCTTCAAAAGCAGTGTGGTGGGAATTGGTTTGAAGCAGTGCATGGTGGCTGATATTGCTGGTAGATTACATAGCAGGGTAGAAAATTTTCCTATTACCTACCTTGGTTTTTCTCTAGGTGCTAATATGAAACGTATTGTTGCATGGAACCCTGTTATTGAGAAATTTAAGGGAAGACTCAAGAGTTGGAAAGGCAGATTTTTGTCTCTTGGTGGGAAGGTTACCCTAATAAAATCTGTTCTAAGTGGACTACCGGTTTATGTCCTTGTTCAAAATCCCTGTGGCAGTGGAAAAGAAGTTGACTTCCCTTATGAGGAACTTCCTGTGGAATGGCTTGGATTCCTCTAGGAGAGCCTGCTTGGTTGCATGGAGACGTATTGTTCTCCCAAAAGAGCTAGGCGGCATGGGCATAATAGACTTACAGGTAATGAATCAGTGTCTTTTATTTAAATGGATTTGGCAATTTATTGACCCTGTGGAGAAGGCTTGGAAGGATCTTATTCGGGGAAAATATGGGATTCAGCCGACTTTGTTATGCCCTAAATTTGATCTTCAAAAATGTTCCCCCTGGTGGAGGGATATTATTTTATCTGGGAGTTGCCATAGTCAGACTGGGGTTTCTTTGATGGGGGGCTCTTGCATCAAGTTGGGGTCTGGGATTAATGCACTTTTTTGGAAGGATGACTGGTCTGGTAGGGGTATTTTTAAGGATATCTATACCAGATTATACTTGGTGTCTTTATGCAAAGAGGACTCGGTTAAGGATTGCCTAAGGAGCAATAACTCGGAGCAAAGATGGTGTTCACTTTGGAGAAGGCCACTTAGAGATTGGGAGGTTTCACAGATGAATGAGATGATTACGACTATTGGTCATGTAGTTCTATACCCGCCAGGTGATGACCAGCGCATTTGGAGGAATAGTCAAGGGACATCCTACTCCGTTAAATTAGGTAGGGCATCTATTTACTCTGAACTTGGTATTTTAAGAGCTAAGCCGTTCACTAGCCCCCTACAAGGTGGAGTGTTGGCTATGGCTCGCCTTGAACCACGGTATTCCTACCAAAGATGTTCTCAGGGAGAGGGGTATTCTATCCTTGGCCGATTCGATTTGCAGTTTATGCCAAAGATCGCTTGAATCAAGAGACCATCTTCTCCTCCATTGCCAGGTTTCATGGTTGGTATGGGCCAAAATATGTAGGTGGTGGGGAGTTATATGGTGCAGTCCGGATTCAATAGAAGACTTTTTGGTTCAATGGACTTATCTGTCTCCTGTTAGTAGCAGCAGATCTCTTTGGTTCCTTGTTGGTTTAGCCGCACTTTGGTCAATCTGGCTTGAGAGAAACAACAGGATCTTTCGTGGTATAACTGCTGATGCGGATAGATTGCAAGATGTAGTGTTACCCCGTGCTTTCATGTGGATTAAGGCGCTACATGGAGAGATGTTGTTGCCAAAAAAACAAGCAATGTTTTCTTAAGAGTTTCTATATCCTGCTTCGTTAGGAAACATAATAAAATGTTAAATTACATATTTCCGTAGCATTAAATACATATCATGCATATCATCTTTGTGGAGTACCTCAACTAATCTGAAATTCTGAATGAATTACTATCCTTATAGTGTAAAAAAAAACTGGATTAAGTTCCTTATTCGGGGTTGAAAATCACATTTAAACATGAGATATATTTGGCTAGAATATCACATATTTATGAAATAATCCTCTCCATTGATGATTACTAGGGATATTAAAATTAACAATACTTAGTTTCTAAAAAAAAATAACAATACTTAAGTGCAGCACATCTTGTATTACTCTGTGGATTTAAATATTTTGATTTGAAATCCAAAGATATTTTGATTCTAAGCCCAAACAAGCATGGTTTCATCGAAATAGAGTGGAGCATGATTTCATCGAAATAGAGTGGAATTATAAGACTCAAATTCGGAGGCAACGTACTATGATTGTGGAGCACAAAACTAGCTGGCATAGACAAGGATTGCTTTGTTTTTGAGCTATTAATTGCAAGAAATGGTTGAGATCTCAGGGAGGAGTAATAGTGACGGTGTTGTTTTGGATGTCAATGGTGATCAAACCACCAACAACACCAATGAACATTCAGCTTTGAACGTACCTTTCCTGCAAAAGGTAATTGATTAACCTGTAATTTATAAATACTTGCATATAGAAAAACCATTTCTTTATCATTTTAGTCATAATTGAATTGTTATGCATTCTCTTTAAACTTTTAAATTGGATTGACTAATCTAGGTTTGGAATTTATTAATCAACACTTACGAATGCAGTTGTTAGCGGAGCTATTTGGAACATATTTCTTGATATTTGCTGGTTGCCTGTCGGCGGCGGTGAATTTGAACTTTGACAAGGTGGTGACCCTGCCTGGAATATCAATGGCCTGAGATTTGGCTATAGTGGTCTTGGCTTACTCTGTTGGTCACATCTCCGGTGCTCATTTCAACCCTGCTGTTACCCTTGCCTTTGCTACATGCAAGAGATTTCCTTGGAAACAGGTAATTAATGAACTCTAATTGATAACTTAAAAAATTAATTGGTGATGATGAACTTACAATATGGTTAATTTTTGATTTCCTTGTTGTGCAGGTACCGGCTTATATAATATGTCAATTTGCTGGAGCAACATTTGCAGCTGGTACCATTCGATTAATATTTTCAGGAAAGCAAGAACAATTCGTAGGAACAATGCCTGCTGGGTCGAATATGCAGTCCTTTGTGGTTGAGTTCATAATCACATTTTTTCTCATGTTTGTCATAAGTGGTGTTGCAACTGACAGTAGAGCTGTGAGTTTACTTTAACTTGGTCATTCACTTATTAGTTATATTCTATAACTCATTTGGTAAAAGATCATGTCTTGAAGCGGATTGACTTGGTTAATTAAGTTGTCTCTTTATAGGCTCCTCCATTTGTTTGTTACCTTCTAGTATATTAGAAAGCATTTAAATTGTTCAAATTTTCTTTCTCAATTAATTAATCCATAACTGTATGGTTCCTTGTTCAGGTCGGTGATCTTGCTGGAGTAGCTGTTGGCTCCACAATGCATATGGTCGGAAGAGTCTTCTCCAGAAGCTGGAGTGCAAGGCCGAATATAGTACATCAGTGCTAAACACAGAACTGGAATGCCCAGTGTTAGGAGTACGTAGCAGCAGCACTGAAGCCACCACTGTACACCACAGTACACAGTCCAGTTGAGATGCCAATGTAATCTTTCAGAATCCCATAAATAGTGCCCCTACAAAGAGGAAAGTTTCTCATATTGGTTAAAAGGACAGCTGTTCCAAACCATGCGGCTGCTATTAGGCAACAACATGTGCAAGCCATAACTACAGTAGCAAAGGATAGTAAATATGGGAGGCTAAAAGCAAGAGGAGTTTAAGAAGCAGGATAGCCAACATAATGTGGCAGATATGGGAGTAGACCTGGCAAAACGGCTGTAATGGTCAAATTTCAAACATTTTTTTTTTAGAAAACATTCTATAATAATGCTCAGATTACATTACTAAGATGCCCCTAATTAACGATCATTACTTTTTAGTCTTTGAGGGAAATTAAAAATCGACCATAAAATTTTTTTTTTCATCGAGAACTAGGGTGAGAACTAGGGTTACGTAAAGGATAAGGAAAGAAGATCACCGACTTATGCCCTGCCCTGACCTGACCTAGCAAAAGCGCAGATCATAGACGCAGATAACATCATCTTCTTTCTCTCTTTTTTTCTTTGGTAGGGAAACGAAAGAATCGAGGGAAAACTAAATGGGTCGAGTAGGTACAAGATCGGGCAACAAGGAAGGAGGGGCACCATACCCTACTATCCCCACTACCAACCCATGCCCGTATGCTTTGAGATCCCGGTCCTCTCAACCCGCGTATGCTTTGAGTCCCCGGAAACACCAACTCTCTAAACCCGCGCCACCACCAGCGTCCCGCCGGAGAAGAGCTGCCCCTAGAGGTGGCAAGTTATTGCCGCAAGTACCGTATGTGATGATGGATTTTATCATATATGTGCTTTTTAATAATTAGCAATATTTGATTCTATGTATTTTATCGTATTTGTGCTTTTATAATTAGCAATATTGATTCCGATTTTTTGACTTCTGTTTCCAATTGAAGTCTTCAAACAGAAAAAGAAGAAGATGAAGATGATGATGATGATGATGATGATGAACCGTAAGATTTTTAATTCAAGTCTTTTTTGTGCCCTTTTTTTTTATTGGTTGGATTGTTGTTGTTGGTTTTCTAATTGTTCTCCCCTGACAGGATTGCCACCGAAGAGGAGAGGCGGGCTTATTTTGCCTTCCTGGCTGGAGAGCCTGCCAAATTGGCTATCGACTATTACAAGAGGGAGGTGGGTCATCAGCTAAACCTTACCGAGATGATGGACGGTTCCGACGAGATAAACTGTCTTGGTATTGTCACCCACCTCCAGTTCCAAGCGTCGATCTCCCATCCATACCCCAGATCCACAACTGTTTATGCCCAAATCCACAGGACATCCCGTTCTCCCAACTTCAAGCCCAAAATGCATGCCAGCAGAGTTTTCATTCGTGATTCTGAACTGCTTCAGCATCCTCTTTTCAAAGTTAATCCCACCTGCGGCTGGATTGGTACATTAATCTTCTGCATTAATGTTGAATGCTATTTTTTTGCGTGTTACTTATATTTAGCTTTTGGTATAAGTTTTAGCTGACATCTCATGCTTCTGATAGTGTCTAGAGTCTTGTATGGATCTATCTTCCGTTGCTGGAATAGGAATTTATCCATTGCTTTCCATATTTGCAACCTAGTAATTAATGGCGGCCATTTTTCTAATACAGCATTAATTTGTCTTGTTCTGATTTTTTTTTTTTGATGCTAATCGATGAGGTTTATATTAGATTGGGAAGAATGTACAAGGAGTCATTGGGTCAATGACGGAGTGAAGCGAAGAGGGGGGCATACAAAGACACGGCATCAGCCTACTACGCTAAATTACATGTTAAATAAATCTTCTAACAACTCCATTCCACTGTTTCAAAGTATCAACAGAAGCTAAAATATTGTGGCATGAGTATGGGAACTCTGGTTGTAGTGCTTTTAGCCACCATGAGACTCTTGCAACAATAAGAACTCTGGTCTTGTTCTGATTTTTTATAACCAAACCCTGTCCACCAATTCATGACCCCTGCATAACTGCCACATCTGGCCTGAAACTTAGATCCGATCCGAACTGGGTAGCCTTGTTTTTTGAGATTTTGGTGCTGGGCATTATTTGTTTCCTTAGGATGGTGTTCTCACATTAATTGTAATTTCCTTCCTCAAATATGATTCTCGTTTGAAGTACAGGTTCCTATCTTGTTTGCACCTAGCTGGTCCTTTGTCAAAGACAATGATCATAAGTATTTTCTTGGTTGTTCTGCGGTTAATTTGATCTCGACTTTTTTGGGTGACTAATGAACCTCCTAATCTTTTATGTTTTAGACTACCCTTTCGACTGTCCAGAGTGCGGATTGGATGCATTGCAGTCTGAAGATGTTCTTAAAAGGTTGCAAGATTCTGCTGAATAGAAGCGGATTTGGGGAAAAGGCTGTGTTTATCTCAGGTCATCAAGATGATTTATTTGATGGACATGTAAATTCTTAGCTGCCAAGTACAAAACGTGTCTTCTTATATGAAAGATTAGATGGGTTTTTCTTAAGTGTTTTTGTCGGGATTGTTTGTTGCAGATATCTTGTTAAAACTAAGCATTAAATTTGCTCGTAGAATTTTGTTTTTGACGTTAATATATTTAATATAAAATCGATAGTACCTTGCCTAATATGCCTCTTCGTCTTTTGGTGGATGCCTTATCTACCTTTCACTTGTCATTAATTGCATAAAGTTTACATTACTACGTGTAAGGGAGTTGAACAAAGGCGCATAACAAGGAACGTAACCACTGCTTAAGGACCCTCTTTTCAAAGTTCATCCCGGCAAAGGCTGGATTCGTACGTAATCTGCGCTCAACTTTTATATATATATATATATATATATATATATATTTGTGTGTGTGTGTTACGACCCCGGATTTGCGGAGCCTTGGATTAGTCTCCAAGTTTTCGATGAATCCGTCCAGAAAAAGGCCTTTGTGTAGCCTCTATCCAGGGCTTGTGTCTTGCCGATTCTCTCACTGCTGTTGCTTCTGCTGCTACAGCTGTTGTGCTCTTCAAATTCATGGCGATCTCATCTGCCATGTTCCCCTTGTCATCCCTACAACAGATCCCAACATCAGTGACATAGTTCTCATTGGAAACTCCATCACTATTAATCTTGATGGTGCCCGGGTGATGGCATAATTCCATCTAGTCCTCTCAATCGTTTCGGAATTATTAGTTTCACCCGCGCCTCCATTAGTGAACGGGGCTGTTGGGTCATTGGATGATTTCTGGCTAACTTCTTGTTGCAAGCTCTTCTGCGGACTGTTGTGGAGAAGAAAAAACTTGAGTTACGGGGTCCCCATCTTGTTTAACCATTTCATTCTTGATCATCGATAATGGTGCTGTTCTTCTTTCTTCCACTCAACTTCTGAACTTCAACTCTCTTCTCCTAGCCTCCCCAGAGTGAGGTACTTGATGAAGCTGCCCAATTCTCCAAAGTAACTTTTGTTTGTCGAATCTTGCTAGCCACCCCTTATACTGTTTTGAACCAGCATTGGTTGTGTCCCAAGCCTTTTTCACTGTTTCATCACAATCATCTTCTTCTAACCACTTGGTTTCAGACTTGAATATTCTCCTTTTCTCATTCATTTTGTCAAACACCTTATCAGCCATGCTACACTGTCTTACTTCCTTCGTATAAACGTATGTGCTTTTGTGAGCCCTAGTTATACTAGCAAATAAATAATCTGGTTGTTTTTTGAGATTTTGGGGCTGGACATTAGTTATTTTCTTAGGATGGTGTTCTCACACTAATTGTAATTTCTTTCCTAAAATATAATTCTCGTTTGAAGTTTGAAGTACATATTCTTATCTTGTTTGCACCTACTAGTCCTTTGTAAAAGACAATTCATCAATATTTTCTTGGTTGTTCTTGGGTTAATTTGATCTCAACTTTTCTGGGTAGTTAATGAACGACCTAATCTTTTATGCTGTAGAATATCTTTATGACTGTCCAAAATGTGGATTGGATTTTAACAACATGAAATGTTTAAGAAGATCCGTCCCTCGGTGTGGATTTGATTGGGTACGTCCTTTCTCCTATTATTAATAAATAGTTTATGCCACTCTCTTGCAATATGTTTAGCACATAGCGCCCTTATACTATGAAATGGGAGGTGCTCGTCTTGGAGAAAAGGTTGTGTTTATCTCAAATGTGCAAAAAGATTTATTTGATGGATATGTAAATTCTTAATTAGCTGCCAAGTATAAAGCATGTTTTCTATGAAGATTAGATGGATTTTTCCAAGTGTTTTTGTGGGGATTGTTTGTTGCAGAAATCTTGGTAAAACTAAGCATTAAATTTGATCTTCTGGTGATTATACATGCATTAATGTCAGAGAATGCAACACTATTTATGAGATTAATGCCTTGGCTAAATCCGCAATGCCTAACCTTTGATAAAGAAAACAACGCAATACATGGAACCAATCGCATTTCGCAGATCCTTATTGGCATGAGAGCAAAAGACTTGCTAACTTGTTTCCTTGTTACCACGAAACATGGAACAAAATCAGAGTTCAGATTTTAAGTAACAAAAGTTAAAGGTGAAGAGATCGTAAGCAAAACACCAAACACAGCAAAGTTGTATTGTAGCTCAAAATGTAATTCATGTATTTACACATAAAGGCTGTGGCTCCGTCATGAAAACGTTGTAGGTAGATTACCAGGCAAGAAGATATAATGGCTGGAAGTGACATCTACATGACCGATTTGAGTGTTTTTTTTTTTTTCCTCTACAAATAAATTTGCCATTTCGCGGGAGGATTTCCTTGGGAAATCTTGAACCTGAAGCATTGCTTAAACCACATGCCTCTTGGCCTCGATTTCTGATTCATAGGAACTCAACAGAATCATCATGCATCGTAATAGAAAAAGTACTCAAACATCCATTCATAGAAAACTTCATGGTAATCAGGAAGGAATGCCCAACTCAGCAACCGAAACATGGTAATCAGGAACAAAAACTAATTTCAAAAGGGTCTCTAATATCAGGATCATTGTTAATTTTTTTTCTGCCACAGCATGACAAAGTATGATATTTAAGTTTCTTTGCATTTTCATAACCTGGTGCAGCTTTCCCTCCAATTATGCAGACACAGGGGGGACAACCTTACTCTTGTCTTTCTTCTCCATATTCTTGATACTATCGTACCCATGGAGTATGCCAACCTACCTTAATTTAATTTATATTTATATTTGAATGTGAATGTAATTTAAAGCCATAATGTAGAGAAATAGTTAACTAAGGCTTCGAACTCAAAAGGGAATCCGAATTTATAGACTTTTTCCATGAGGGGAAAGAATTAATTATGGGGTTGAAGGGTTGATTACATTTTATTCATTAATATGCCGTAGTAATTTATGTTAACGGTACCAGCCCAAGAAAGCTAGAGAGGCCCAGTTGAGGATGGATTTTAAATGGCAAATATAAAACTTGATTGAACCAGGTCAAATACCTTCGCATCCAGTTGGGCCTAGACTAGAGTACCTTTTACTTCTGCATAGAAGTTTCTCTTTTCCTTTTTTTTTGGTGGGGTCCGTTATGCATTGAAGTGAAATTTGACGAAATTCAGTAAAATTAATGCATAAGGGGGGGAAAAAAAAAAAATCATGGCTCCAAAACATTTTTACCACAGAAAATAAAAGATAGAATACCCTATAGCTTAAAAAGAAGTAGCCAAGTTTTATAAGTAACAAATTGTCCTGTAACCATGTTCGGCAATGTAACAATGATTGATGGTTTTGCCAGAAAAAAAAAAGGAGGGTACATATCACGGGGCAGGGCAGTATCTTGTCCAGATTTTGAAATTTGAGATTCAAATCCAAGTTGGAGAATAGAGAAGCTTCTGAATTTAAAAACCCAGGGCAGGCAGGGCCAGTGAATTACTACTAGATTCTCAAAGCAGCAGCACATGTCAGGTTTAACACAGCAATATCCCCCCCCAAATGCCAAACCCTAATGTCCCACACCAAAATTGAAACATAGAATAATAACATAGAGCCCCTTTACCTGTCCCCCACCCTGAAACACGGGTGCCACATTTGTTTTTCTCCTTTCTATAGATTTCTTTTTTAAAAAAAACTTGGCTCATAAACTCTGCAGCTACAAAGAGAACCACAATTCCTTATTCGTAATTTGGATTATGGTGACAGTAAGTGGAGCAAAGTCTCCGAGATTTAGTATCTGCAATCCACTAATTGAGACTCTCGTGGTTCTTAAATGGCTAATCAACCAAAATTAAGGGCTACTTCGTTTTCCAATAATGAATACTCTACAAGGAAACAAAATTAGCACATCATTGAATACATCAAAGAATATTAAGAGAAAAATAGCATTCAATAGTCAATACCCATATTTAACTCAAATAAAAAGTAAACAATCTGTACAATATGGTCTCCTCTAACTGCTGCTGCTTCTTTAAAAAAGGAAATGAAAAGCAACATTAGGTGAAAAGAAAATCGACAAAATCCTTGCAGTGAACTGGAAGATTCACCTTCGCATCAACTAACCAGAAAAACCTCTACTACTAAAACCCTAAAACGAGAAATCTAAAAAAAAATTACTATACTAGCATCTCACAGGCCGTCAGCTTTAGACATGACAGAGAGCCGGCTAGGCCTCGGCTGGAAATCGGAGCGGCGGCGGAGGTGGTGAGACGACGGCCGTATCAGAGCCGACAGCGCCCTCTTCACCAGCTCCCCTTCCACTCCCCCGATCCTCACCAGCGAATTCGTCATCGCCGATCGCCGGAAATGCAGCGCCCGGAACGACGACGAGCCGCCACCGCCGTTGCCGTTGCCGTCGTGCCGGTTGCCGTAACCTCCGCTCTTCTTGGCCAGCGATCTGTGAAAGGCGCAGCGGAAGGAGCCGGGGTGATTCGTCGGCGAGCACAGGCACGTCCTCTTGTGGCCGTCACCGGCGTTGGCGGCCCGGTGGTGGTGGTGGTGGCGTGTAACGGAGATTGAGCGGCCGGGGGAGATCGGGCGGTGGTCGATCGAGAACCGGAGCGAGGATTGGGATGCCGTGGAGGCAGAGGCGGTGGTGGCGGAGGATACGTGAGGGGAGAATCTCACGCGCGAGGGGGAGGTCGCGCGTGCGAAGAATGTGGAGGTGGAGGTGGAGGTTGACGAGAAAGCGGAGGATTGGGAGATCGACGGTGGAGGAGGGGAGTAATGCGTGGAGAGATGTGGATCCTTGGATTTGGCTCTTGATGACGCCATTGCCATCGATTTGTTAATTTGGTGAAGAAGAAGAAGGAAGAGTGTGTGTGGATTTTGGCAAACCTAGCGAAGTGAGAAATGGTGGTATTTATAGTGTGTGTGGAAATGGGAAAGGGGGCGATTGTAAAATTGAGTGGTTTATGGAGGGTGTTTTGGTCAAATCGAGATAATATTGCCCGGGGTGTGGTTGGCATTTCGGTTTCTCGTTTCGGTTGGGAAAATGAAATTTTGCGTGGGTTTCTGTTTGTTTTACGCTCGCGTTTGGGAGAGTGACATGCCATATTTTTTTTCCATTATTATTATTATTATTATTATTATTATTATTAAATTTAAAAAGTTTGGAAACAGTTTTGTTTGATTCAATGGAAGGCAAACGTGGGCAAAAGGGCTAGAATAAACAATATAAAAAGAAAGTTGTTAAATTATCTTAATTTTAGGAAGGATTCTAATAATCACTTTGTTTGACAATATATTTAATTGATTTGATGCATTTAATGTACCTTATGTGTTTTATCTTTTTCCTTATTTTTACAAACCAGTTGTATGTTTCTTAACAATACAAGTTTCCTTATCTTTAATTAAAATACACAAAATAAGCGTGTTGTTATTCTAATTTGTTTCTCACATACGTTGAAACTAATAATAGTTTGTGGCAACTTTTTAATTGATAATTTTACTTTTTTGTCTTTTGTTTATATTGGGTTTATAGGTTGAATTAGATTTGTTACGAACCTACACTTTGAATTTGTTCTAGGATCAAAACTACATTCAATAATATAATGGAGTAGTTTCACTATGCCCTCGTTAAAACTTACTATAATTATGTGAGATATGATATAAGAATTGGTCTTAAAAAAAAGGATTGAATAGATAATACGTTAACTTGTTGGTAAAGATAAAACAAAACATATTCATCATCTAATGCAAGATTTAATTTGATCTTGTCACCACTTTAGTGAAGGATATTGTGCTACTATCTAGCATCGGGAGATAATTATAAGATGTTGTGATTAAAGAAAAAGATGCGTGCAAATAAAAAACAATCACAGAGGGAGAGGGGGGGCCAGTGTTACAGTACACGCGCTTCAGCTGCGATTGGGGCTGGGGGGGTTTGTGTGTGAAATTAGTGAGGCGCCAAAATTGGCGCGTCTTTTCTGTTTGGGTGGGGGTACAATTGTGTGGCACCTTAAAGAAGCTGCCACGTATAGGAGTAGGCTTTTGGTCGTTGTGCCCGTTAGCAGTAGCTGTATGGTACTAGTACTCTTCTTATATGTCTGTCTCCCACGAGGCTACGACTATAACGTCCAATCCAGGGGTAGGGTGAGTGACCCCACATATCTCCCAATCCAATTAATAACCAGATTATGACAGAGAGATTAAATCTAAAAAAATATGTATCTTCCTTAACTGAATTTTTTGCCCCACTAATCTTTTACACTAATTCGATCTGAATCCCAAATTGAAAAATTAGTTAGTAAAGCCAGCTTGCGATGCGTTTCTCTTTTCAAAACTAAAAAATTTGAACGAATTTTGATGGCAATTGTTACGAAAATGGAGGGGATTATTTATTTGTTTAATGAAAACCAAAAGATTGGAAGAATGCAATTCTGTTTGTACTAGACTAGTAGTATTATTCTTGAGATCGTCTTTGACTTCTTGGTAGGGCCAGATGGCACCATCTCATGAGCAGTTTGACAAAAATGTTGGTGAGGAACTGAGGATTTCTTTTTAAATATGTTTCGGAACCCAAATACGATGTGGTTAGGATCCGCACATCGTATTTGGATCAGAAAACAATGGGCCCTCTCCCAACGAAAGCGACATCAGTTTGTAAACGTGTCGGACAAACCATGGGCCGGCTAGACTTTAACATCTGGCCTGTCTTTTACCATTGTTTTTTAGTAACGCCACAAAGAATGTGTTTTATTTGTTTATTTATTTACATAATTACTTATCTTAACAAATAATAAGTGTGTACTATTGCAAAAAATTCCCATTAGATTCCTCCATTATAATTAGGTTCGCAACCCAGCTAAATTTGGATTAGTCGATATCAGATTGAAAACCAAAGAAATTTGGATTAGTTAGGGTAAAATTCTGGATACCGAATGGACACCAAACAAAATAAAAAGAAATGTATACTATTGTTTTATGTTAAAAATCTTGCACGCAAAGGTGTCTTGTTCTCTCTCTCTCTTTTCCTAATTTTTTTTTTTGTTTTGTGAGACTGATAATACAGTTACTAGGGCCGTAGGCCCACAGAATTCCAATTTCCAACTGGAGGGAGAACGTGTTGGGGGTGGGGATTTAAGGTAGCTTTGACAAATCATGTATTAGTATTTTAAACCACAAATGTGGACCAATCATACGAGCCGAAATATGATTAATGTTTTGTAATAACGATAAGAAAGAATCCCACAAAAGACAAAAACTTTGTTTCACCCAATCCATCCATCCTCAGATACCATGCTTTGGACCGAAACAATATAATTTATTCCCAAGGTAGCTTCAACCGTAATTTTCAGTTAAAAAAGACATTAACAGTAGTTTAATCATGTAATCGCTTTGTCATTGGAGTCTAGGATTAAGATATTGTTCACAAGTGGAAGAACATTCCCGAAAGGAATTAAAAAGTCCAGAGAACGACCCGTCAATTTCTTAACCATGGAACTCTGCATAAGCAGGAGCTAAATCCTAGAAAAGACATGCCAACGACGTTACATTTTTTTTTTTATTAATAGATTCATAGGAATAAATCAGATTCTTACAAAAAGGGCGGCTACATAAACAAGAACAACCACGGATACGTCGAAGTACAAGGCTCATTCCAGCGACCTGATGCATTTTGTTACCCACTACATGCAAAGGGCTATTCTATGGTATACCGATTGTATCACAAACCCGAGGGTTCTTTGAGAATAATACACGATAAGATATCATGTGCTCCTTTCGGCAAAGATTTCCCTGCCAACATTACCGAAGCTGCTTGCTCTATGAACCCCTTGCTGAAGCAAGCCTCCGAAAGTCGGCACCAATCTTGTCAAAAAATATGCCATTGGCGGGTGCATTGGTTGGTAATACAAATGATCAT